>APFE030084701.1:0-10909 GCA_000404065.3 Pinus taeda
CTTGCCCTTTTTATACCATATCTTTTTCAGTAGTTTCAAATGTTTTAGTAACAAATTGAGATTGTGTATTTTCAACTTGTTTTGTTTGTTTAGAAATAGTTTCAAAGATAGCCTAATCTTTTTTTTCAAGAATAGGCTGATCAATTGGTTTTCTTGTCTCTCTTTTTTTTGCTATGGAAGATGTTCCTGTTTTTTTGTTTGTTTTCTCTTTACTTCATAAGCTAACAAAGTTTTTATTTCAACAAGTGTTAACCTTTGTTGTGAAAATTGTTTTTCCTCTAACTCTTCCAAGATTGGTTTTCGAGCAATTGGTGTAGTTAATTCAAATGGAGGTAGTCTTGCCTCTACCAATGGTTTAGTAGTTGGGTGGTATTTTTTTGTGTATCTACCCTATTCGTTTCTTTGTCTAGGCATAAATGACCATAATGAAAAATCCTATTTTTTTATGTTTTTGTTTTTGTTTAAAGCTTCCTATTTTGATTAAATCTAAATGTGCTTCTCTGACAACAATGCCAAAAATGTTAGGTCAATTTACTAAGTAAACTAACTCAGGTGTTTTACTTGTCAATCTAGGTTTGTAGACTTGGAAGCACGTCCAAAGTATATGGATTTCAAGTAAAGTCAATTTTGGAAGGCAAGGATAAATGGTTAAAGGAAATGCATATTACAAATAAGTTCTAAGTTTAAATAAACAAAAAATTCTTTGATTCAAGATGTAGTAAGCGAAGGAAGAGACTCCTAACTTAGGAGGTCCTAGTTTTCCTTCCTCACAGTATTGTTCTCAAGAAGAGAAACTAAAGAGAAACAATTTGTGATGTGTGGAAAGAAAGAGAAGAGACTCCTAACTTAGGAGGTCCTTGTTGTCCTTCCTCACATTTCTACTCCAGCAAAATTACCATTGCATTAAATCATAAACTGGAATTCAAGAAACAATTCAAGAAATGAAAAAGGACGACTTTTAGTTGCGATTCATAATTTGATAGAAAGAGAATTTAACTTAAATCCTTGGTTGTCCTTTCATATGAAAATTAGATTTTAAACCAAAATCATCCAAAAATCATACATAAATCATAACACATCTAAGTAACTGAATCATAAAACTGAAACAAGAAATACTAAATCAAAATTATGCTAATTTATACAAAATTTAACCAAAGTGTAATTAGCTTGGTATGGGATCCCTCCAACCTTGCCTTGTCCACCTGAAGAACTCTTTAGCTACAACTAAATTAATAAATAATCCATAGCATGAGAAAAAAATAGAACCGTAGAAATGATTCTTCAAATTATCTCAAAAGTCTCCAATAATATTAATACAAAATTACACTCACACCCTTGAATGGTCCATAAACTGTGTTTAAATAAGCAAATGATAAACAAAATTTGCCATAATGGCTCTAACAGACTTATCAATCATAATCCATCGATACAGGTCAAACTCATTAAGTCTAGTTCACAAAATCAAGAAAAATCCCACAAAATATTAAATCTACTCCTTTTCACTAGGAATTCCTGAATGATAGGTCAAGTTTGACCAGAGTTGACCAGGCCTATTTTTGCTTAGTTTGATTGAACCAATAGGTGTTTTTTCATTTGTGGTTCCCAAGCTTTACAAATATGTGCTCATATCTCGCCTAGGTGTCTTTCACTTATGACTTTAATGGAGCTATTACGAGAATTTTTAATGCAATCCAAATTTACTCTTAAAACCCAATTTTTACAAAAAATTCCAAAAATTGAAAAAATTAATTTAGTTACATAAATATGAAAAATAGGACTAAATTGAGGCATATATAGGTGAAATAGGATGTAATATGGTGGTAAATAGATGGATTTAGGATATGCAAAAATGACCAAAATTGAGGGCTAATAGGAACCACTAGAAAATGGTGCAGATATGTTCTTGATATGATCAATAATTTGTTGGTTAGAGTTGTTTCCACCATTATTCCTACTAAATTCATGCATCATTTTACCAGAGGAGAATGTTTTTTTAGACATTATATCAGTTTCAGAGTCTTGTGTCTTAGGGGACTAGTTGAATTGGTGAAGCTATCTCCTTAATGAGTTCTTTAAAGCCACTCATGACGCTTATATCAGGCCCACATATTTTATTTTTGGATTTCTACTTCTTCCATTTGCTATGTACAAAAGGTTTGCTCCAGAAGGCTGAGATCCCACCATGGTTGCAAAAGGTGAACCTCTTGCATATTCTTAAGCACCTTCGCATAATACTACAGACATTGTCAACAAATAATTTAATGATCTTTCATTTGGCCACTGGTTCAACAAAATGGTTTTTATGACCATAACCATTTCATAAGTGTCTCTCCATTTGCTTGACCAGTATGCTCATAAATTCTGGTTTGGTATAACTCATAGCTCTTGTTATGTTCGGATGTTGCATGTCTATCCTACAACTTTCACTATGTGGAAGCTTCCATTCTGTATCAATGAGAACTATTTCCATAACGAAGTCATCACTTGGCTAGGAGTCTTGTCATGGTAGCAAGATGGGAAGGAAATGTACAATTTTGATGCAATGAGACCTGCCGGAGATGTCCCTTCATCCTCGCGTAAGCACTCTGGAGGTACACTAGAAGATATCCAACCCTTGTGGAAGAAATCTAAGGAGTGTGTTAGCTCGGCACATGCTACTTGGACTAAGGTAGGTTATTTAGTTGAACGCACTACTCATGTACATCAAGTCACTCCTATGTCTGATGCACTGCCCACTATCAGAACCATCATTCCACCCACTTCTACCCCTGTTACCCATTCCTCCACCATAATTTACCTTAAAGTTGAGCCCCCATCCATCATTCTTGTTATTCCCATTGTTGAAGAACAACCCCCATCCCAGCATACATCTTTTCACAAGTCACATCCTTCATCGTGAGTGACCTTATTTGACCATCCAATTTGAACTACTACCAGTGATGAGCTAGAATACATGGAAATTGATTCCACCTTTATTATTTATGCTAGTTTTCCTACCACTACCATTCCCCCACCATCCACCACTCTTCCTTCTGCCACTACCTCATCTCCTCCCTCTTCTTGCACCACTTTGCTAATCTCTAATGAGAAAGTCATCGATTTCATGAAAAACCTAGAATAGTGTTGTCAGGTGATCTCTCCTGCTACTGAGCAACATGATCTTACTTCTTTTATTCTGGCCCCCATTCTCCACAGAATTACGCAAAATTAAAAGGGTACTCTATAGAGAGAATCTTCACCACAGGCTTAATAAAAGCGCTTGGTTGCTAGTGACCAACCACTGCAATCACAGCTTCCAACGCCAGATACAGTTTCAATAGATACCCTTAGCACATGTTATTTTCCACAATTATTCTAGTTCATTCATGTCGTTGTATCTCAATTAGAGAACCATCTAGTTCATACCAAGACTCGGTGCATAGATATTTAGGTTACCTATGATGAACAATAACATTAGCTCAACATCGTTGCTGCAATACAAACACATTTATGCCTTGAGAAAGATGGCTTAAAGGCTCGGGTGAGTGACGCCCATTCCAAACTGTAGTCATAGTAGCCTACACTTGCTCCTTTCTCCTAAGACCAACCTAAAGATCTTGCCACCTGTTCCCCTACTGAGTGTTATACTTTTGTTGAAGCAACATGTAAGAAATTTTTTTCTAAGAATCTTATGCTCCAGGATACTATCACTACCTTGTAGCAATCTTCATTAGATCCATCAACACTCTACAAGAATTAGATAAATGACAATATTCATATAGAGACCTTTGTCCACTACACTTTTCCACAAGTTATGCAGAAGTCACAACAAATTTTCAGTAAAAATTTTTATTGGAGCGACATTCTTCTGAAGAAGAATGCACCTATTTATCCCTTGCACGAGAAAGTCAAGAACTTGTTCCAGAAAGCGATGGTGACTTTAGATTTGGAAGTGAAGAAGCATCTCCTAGATCAAGATGATGTATTATATGTTCAGATTAATCAGTTAGAAGACACATCATAGGAAAATAAATGTGTTCTTTTTTACATCTGCTCAGAGGAACAAAAACATTTCATCACCTTGACCATGTTGTCCAATATAGTAGATCAACAAATCTAGGATCTTGTCCAGTTGCATCCCAGTAATCTCAGTGTACATATGGTTGAAGAATTTTGAAGTAAGGTGTCTACACTTTTGGATTCGTGGAACTCATCTATTTTTGCATTCACCACATTTAAGGATTCATCTCTTTAAAGTGTTGTAGAGTTGGGTCCTTCATTTGAAGGTACTGTAGCCAATCAGAGTGAAATCAAACCACCCCAGATTTTAGATGCAGCAACAACAACAACACATTGAATTGAGGGTGAGTTGATGGATTGTGGTAGGGGCATGTTGGGTCCTTTGTTTTTGAAGGAATAGAAGTTGTGGAGGACATTTTGGATAAATTCATCGGAAGCAGGGCACCAAAAAATCAATGCGACAAGAAAATATTTGTTTGGGGACTTGCGCATCAGAAAGTAAGGGCACTTACTGTAGAAGATGGAACTAATTTTGATATATCCAATAGGGAACCAAGGTAATGGCTCTAAGTTTTGGAAAACCTCAGATCAAGTGAGCAAAGGATCAAAGACCAGATCAAGTGAACATGGGTTATAAAAGAAGATGCAAAGCAGCAAGAAACAAGTTTAGAAGACATTGCAAAGTCTTGAGAAGAATCCTAGAAGTTTTGTTAGATATCTAAGTTGTGCGAAAGAAATATTTCTTGTAGGAAGATATGACTATGTATTGATCTATGTTTGAGACTTGTTTTGAGCTTTAATATATGTGCACAAGTCCATAATGTGTTGTAAGTTGTATTGAGGGAATGTTGTTGTTATTGCACTTTGAAATTTAATAATAAAAGGAGAATGGGAGTTTTATCATATGTTTATGCATTTCACATCCCCTTTTAAAATTTTATGCATGTTGTTATTCTATTTTAAATGTATAATTTAGCTTGTCATGAATGAATGTATGGATGGTTGTGCAGATTGCATAATATCTAATTCTAGATCCCCTTCCACCTTTCTATGGTTTTGGATCACCTCGAGTGAGACGCTCCATTGATCCAAGGGAGTGATAATTCCAAAAAAGTTCTAGACTACACAAAAATATTTGTTGGCACCCTAGGAAGGACCTTGGGTCATTCTTCATTTAAAATTTTCTGCCAACAAATTTCTTGAGTGAAGAATCTGCATCCCCTTCTCACTCATGTGTCAGAGCCTATGATGCCAGTGTGTCGTATCTTCTCCCATGGAGGTTAAAGAATTAAAAAAATTATAAATAATATTGCATAAACATAATGTGCCAACCTTTTCTCCTTTTTCTATTACCAGGGCTCCTTTAGCGACCTTCCAAGTTTTGCCTGTAAAAGTATTTACACAACCTTCAACTCCCAAATGCCCTGTTGAAATTATATTTTTCTTTATACATGGAACATGCCTTATCTAATTCAATATACATTGGTTTCCATCCTAATATTTTATAAAATTCTTACCCATTCCAATTATTGTACAGGTTTTATCATCACCTAAACGAACCTGTCCAAAATCTCCTTGAACATAGTCATGAAAATGTTTCCTATCAAGTGTGGCATGGAATGAGGCCCCTGAATCTACCACCCAAGCATAAATAATATTCTCTAATGAAAGAATCAAATCATATTACAACACATCACCCGTCACATTCACTTCATGATTGTTCTCTTGTTGTCCATCTCCTTCTTTTCCCTTATGAGATTCATAGTCTTTCTTCAGGGGTCCTTTCTTCCCACATTTCCAACACACTATCCTTGATCTAGATTTGGATATGCCTTTTCTTAACTTATTTTGATTTCTTGGGATCCTTCCCCTTTCCATTTTTCTTCCCCTAGTCTTTGTAGTAAAAGCATTACCTAATGTCTCACCAGAGCTCTTTCGTCGCATTTCCTTGCTAAGGATGGAACCAACAACATCATCAAAATTTAAAGTACTAGATCTAGAGACGGAGTTACTAATAGCCATACGCAGGCCATTCCAAATTTCTGGAAATGAGAAAAGAAATAATAGATCCCTAAATTCATCATCAAAATTTACCCCTACAAAACTTAATTGACTAGTAACCATGTTATATTCATTTTAATGATCATCAATAGATCCACCTTCTGACATCTTCATATTAAATAGATGCTTCATAATAAATACCTTATTTGAGGCCAAGGGTTTTTCATATAGTTTGGCCAATGTTGTCATTTCATTTGAAATGTTGAAGGCCACTGACATTGCCAGACACAATCATATTGTTCCTAGTGCCTTTCTTTCAAAAATCTCCCATTCTGCGTCTATCATACTTGTCAGCTTATTTCATTTTTTGTTCAATCTTATGTACATATATTTCTAATACAGATAATATTCCATCTTCATCTTCCACAACTTGTAGTTTTGGTCGTTAATTTTCTCAACCCTAAACCTACCATCTTTTAACATTGCTCCCACTCAAACCAAGAACCCTTCTCTCCTGCACGTTTATCAGCCAAATAAACTTTCGTCTTTGATATCAGTTGTTAGAAACTAGTTAATGGAGCAATCAAATACACAAAATATTATGAAAACGTGAATAAAAAAATGCATAGAACAAGAGAGACACAGATATATGTGGTTCACCCAATTCGGGCTATGTCAACCAAGAAACAACTAGTCCTTCCTTGTATATTATCCATCAAAATGAAGAGATAAAAACTACAATAGATTTGTTGTAGTTTCCTCTTCGCTCTCACACAATCTCCTCTCTCTTTCTCGCTCAAAATAATAATCCACAGTCGCAATACAATTCCCTCATATAAAATGAGGGTTGATTTTTATGGAAAAAACCCATAAATGAACATAATTTCTATCGTCAGATCATCCACCTAATGAACAACCCAGATTGAATATGAAATTAAAATATTTTACAAGGTAAATTTTCATTTATTTTTAGCTTCGGGGGAGCTTCCCTTGAACCCTTGCAAGGGAGGGGCTCCAAACATGCAGCCCCCCCAAGCAGCAATAGTGGGGGGGAAGCCCCCCCAAATCCCCTCGTCAAGGATTGGGATCCAAACACGACTAAAATAATACATCTAAATCAAGAATATAATTATGCTCCACATCCAACAAAAAATGCATTCAAAATGGAGATCATCTAAGGTTTCTTTCCAAATCCTTAATACGGCCATATATCTTCTACTAGTGTATGTGAATCTCTCTACATAGTATTAATAACTATCAATCTCCAACTTCCAAGTGCAATAATGGCCTATAGTAGAACTCTCTTGGCCAAACCCTAGTATTTCAAACTTACAACAAGAACACACCTAACCCAAAATGAATATGATATTAAATGTTATCTTTGAGAGCTACCATAAAATATATTCTAACCACAAGAAAAAATACTCTCGTAGTAAAATAATAAATAATAATAAATCAATAAGTAAATTAGAGATATAAGCCATAAGTGAGAGACAAGAGATACATTCATGGATATAAATAACCACAAAAAAAATATAGTACCTAATAGGACAAATAAAATAATGTGTTATGGAGGGCATAATTCTCTTGTTCTTGTTTTAAGAAAAAATGGTTTCCTATTCTGGATTATAGAAAATGATGATTTATTTAGAGAATTTCATCCTAAGTATGTGGAGAAAGTTGAATCTTATCAAATATATGCACTGAGATAGAAATGGGTGGGAATGCCTCCATTTTCATGGACTTAATGGGAAATCTAGTTTACATGATTCATCATAACCCATATTATGTGTTGTTTTTGTTGAGATTGGGCAATAGAAGGAGATAGTGGAACTCAATAGTGGTTACATCAAAACCATTATGTTCAATAGAAACATCTCAAATGAAGACATGTTAAGGCTATTTGAATTCCACATTAACAAAAGTAACTTATAATCTTGACCTTTGGGTTTCACTAAGGCACATATGTGCTACCACTACTTTAGAAGTATTACAAGGCATTACTTTCATTGATATGTATGTTAAATGTGGAAAATTAGAGGATACATTATATATGCTTGATGAAATGACTGAACAAAAAGATGTTTGATGAAATAATTGATATCAATGAAAATGTTGGGGCAATTTTAACTTGATAGAGTTATGTTCTCAAACAAAGCTTTGAAATTATGGTAAACTTTCTCATAGGGAAAACTTTGACCTCGAGGGGGAGATCCTTGCGTACTAATAATGGATTTCATTTGGAGGTAATGAACTTCATGAACACATTTTCATGTCTAACTACTACACATGAAAAGACACAACTCTCACTTTGGTTTTATAACTATGAGGAGAAGAGGTGAGTAGTGGATTTCCTTCATCCTCAAAGCCTTGTTCTTTCAAGGATGTGGTAAAAAATAAATACTTTACCTTAGCTTCTTTGAAATCTTATTTTCCTAGCATGTATGTTGTGGAAAAATCAGAAGAGTTTCTAACGATGAATTTATTAGAACAAGAGGTCACAAACCTACTCTCATAGTGAAAATCAATTGTAGTAATCTATAGGCTTACTGTTTTTTGGCCTTTTACATTAGACTTTTACTAATGACACTTCTCTATTTGGACAGTACTATGATGCATTTAAAAAAAATTCAAAAATTGTTGATTATTAGGAAGTTTTTCTAGGAGTCAATCATTCTAGGAAGAGTGAGTATTTTTATTATCCCATGCTTCTATAACTTTGTCCTTACCACTATGTTTATCACCAAAATCCTAATTTGGTTCACATATCAAATATGCAAATACACTTTCGGAATTTATTAGTGTTTGAAAATATTGGGAATACCTTGGGCATATACTAAAAAACAAATATTGATGGGATCGAGTTGGGTCTTTTCAAATATTTCCAATTATGTGTTGATATTGACCATAACAAAGGTTTATAAAACAACTTGATATATCAAAGGGAATATTCTAGATGGACTCAAGATTTAGATTATGAAAATACAAATATAGTATTAGATTTTCCATCTTACATGACATCCTTAGGATTTTTTTTCCCAAGGAGAAAGCTCACCCAAAATGAAAAAATGACATAAACCAAAACCAAAATGTTGGCAATCATATGAACATTCATTCTGATATGAAGATGATAAAAATGTAAAAAATTAGAAAACAACCATTACAAAGAAGGATAACAATGTTTGTCAAGGAAAAGGGATTTATTAATTCAATATCCCTATGAAGCATAAAGAATAATACAAGGTAATGGAGGAAAATTAAGGATTGGTGTGGAACCATGGGTTAGCTGTGGGTATCACTTCTTCCTTCCTCATGAATTGGTCACATTTCTGAATGAAAATGGGAGGATAAATCTTAATTAGATTGTAGACAATGCATGTTCTACCATCTAGGCTCAAGGTTGGACATATTCTTACCAAATCAATTGATCCATGAGGATCCACGAGGATTGATCTAGGAGGATCTAGGAGGATTGATCAAGGTGGATCTCTAATGTACCAGAGGCATGGTGTTGCACAAAAATATCGTCACCATGATTATTTGCAGTCAGTATGGGTCTATCACCACTTATACTAGCCTCCTAAGCAAGTCTCAGACCTTAGCTCTTCATGTCAAGCTTTGCAAAAGAGAAAAAGACATTGAAAATCAATATTACTCTGGCTCCACACTTTCTCCTACCTTTACCTGCGGACCCGCACCCTTTGTTCATAATACCTGCGTACCTGCGCGCTCTGTCTGTAAAGGGGTGGGTGCGTACCCCTGTAAAAGTCAAAAAGGCGCAAGTTTATCCTAAAAAACTCACTTTTGGGTTAATTCTAGATGTTTCTAGAAGAATTTTGACGTGGATTGTTCGCTCCAAAGTGGTTGCATGCATCCGCAAAGAGAAGGAGCTAATCCCTTTGATAGGAGGAGGCTATCTCCTTTGAAGGAGGGCTTTATCCCTTTGAAGGAGGACTAGTAACTTCCCTCCATTGCACTATAAATTAAGGCATTGGGTCAGTTGCTAGGGAGGTTAGAAGCTGAACATTTTTTAGGGTAAATGCTGATGAAATTGGGACTTCCTAGTTAAACTTGAGAGGAGAGATCACATACCTTTTGGTTTCATTGGGAAGTGAGTGAAACTTGTCAAAGTAGAGGAGACTTCTTGTCGGACCCTGGGAGGAGCTTGTACAGCATCAAGGCATGAGTTGTAAAGTTCTTCTTCATTTGAATTAATACAATCAGATTCATTTTTCTCAACAAATTGTCTTATGTGATTTGTTTCATAATCTCCTTGATCATTATGATGAATATGCTTTATGATATTGGCTTTTCAGGTTCTATTTAATTTGGTTTCCTTGTTTGTGTTTGCAGAATTACACTTCAAGGAAGCTCATTTGGAACGAGGGAGCGAGGCTTCCACAAACTTGCATTGGACCCAAGGTAGGCCTAAAACACTTGTTTGCCTTTGTTTTACTTGCATATTTAGAGAAAGATAGTTTTTGATTGGCTTGCTTGTCACTATATATCTTTAGATACTAGGAAGTTCGATCTTGTCCGCAACCTCGACTCATTCCGCGTGACAAAATGGTGACTCCACTGGGGACTTGATTGTTTTCCTTGTTTTCACTTTGACCTGAGAAACTTTCTTTTTTGTTTCTGTTTTTGACTTGTTGTGTGTGGAATTGGCTGGATTTAGTGGATCTAGGTTTGTTTTGGCTTTTCATAACTTTAGGAGAAGTCTGCATCCTATGCTTGTACCACAGTGCGTACCTCTATGCATGTTTACTTTGCACACAGAGCTGGCACACACCTGTGAAAACTCTGAGCCTGCAGACCCTGCTAAATTTTTGAAAAACTTGATTTTTCCTCTTTTAATTAGTTTTGTTTTGGTTTAGGTGTTGTTATCCTCTGCCCAGACCTGCTTGTG
>APFE030084704.1:0-27163 GCA_000404065.3 Pinus taeda
CTGCCATATCTGCATCAACGTATCCCTGTAGAGAAATGTTTGGACCACCAAAGCATAATGCTTGATTTATGGTACCTTTCAAATATTTGAGAATCCATTTCACTGCCATCCAATGTTCCTTTCTTGGATTGTTCATGTACCTGCTTACAACTCCCACTCCATGTGCAATATCAGGCCTTGTGCGGACCATTACATACATTAAGCTTCCAATTGCTAATGCATATGGAGCTTTAGACATATAATCCATGTCTTCTTGGGTCTTTGGACACATTTCCTTACTAAGTTTGAAATGGCTAGCAAAAGGTGTACTAACTGGTTTTTGCATTGTGCATGTTAAATCTTTTCAACACCTTTTGTATGTACTCATTCTGAGACAATGTTAATTTACGATTTTTCCTGTCTCTAGTTATTCTCATACCAAGGATTTGTTTTGCAGCTCCAAATCCTTCATTGCAAATGAATTTGCCAATTTTCTTTTGAGCACATTTATTTCCTACATGTTAGACCCTACAACAAGCATGTCATCTACATACAATAACAATATAATATAGTTGCCATCATTTTGCTTTTTCAGATAAACACAATTATCAGAGTGACATCTAGTATAACCTTGTTCAGGCATAAACTTGTCAAATTTTAGATACCACTGCCTTGGAGCTTGTTTTAAGCCATAGAAGCTCTTCTTCAACTTGCACACTAGTTTCTCCTTCCCTTTCATCTCATATCCTTGTGGCTGCTACATATATATCTCTTCCTCCAAATCGAAGAAAGGCTGTCTTTACATCTAATTGCTCAAGATGCAAATCTTCAACTGCTACTAGACTTAAAATAGTTCCGATTGAAGTCATTTTAACAACAGGAGAAAATATTTCATTAAAATCAATACCTTTCTTCTGTGCAAACCCCTTCACCACAAGTCTAGCTTTGTACCTCTGTTTTCCTCCATCTTCTTCCTTCAGCTTATAAAACCATTTATTCTGCAATGTAGTTTTACCTGCAGGCAACTTGACTAAGTCCCAAGTCTAGTTATGCATTAAGGAGTCCATCTCTTCTTCCATGGCTAGCTCCCACTTCTTCCTGCTTTCAACCTGCATTGCTTCTTCACAACATTCGGGTTCACAAGAATCAATCAACAATAAATAATATGATGAAGGAGAGTATCGTTCAGGGGGTCTACTTATCCTAGTAGATCTTCTAACACCACTTTCAGGTGTTTGAGGTGCATGTTGTTGTTGTGGTGGTGGTTGTTGTTGTGGTTGTTGATTATTATTATTTTCAGGCACCTTTACTTTTTCAATGATTTCATCAAGAACTGCGTATTCCTTGTTTTCTTTTTCCTATTTCTTTTCCTACAACTGATTCTTATACAAGACCTTTTCATTGAATATTACATCTCTGCTCCTAATGATTTTGTGATTTTTGTAATAATATAAGTGATAACCAAAATCATTAACACCATATCCAATAAAGGTACATTTCTTTGACTTTGCCTCAAGCTTTGTTCTATTTTCTTTATCAATATGGACAAAGGTCTCACAACCAAAAGGCTTTAAAAAGGAGTAATTTACCTTTTTACCTGTCCATGCTTCCTTTGGAACACCACCATCCAAGGAACTTGAAGGCCCTCTATTTATTAGATAAACAACAATAGCTATAGCATCTGCCTAAAATTGTAAAGTCAATCCTGCATGCAATCTCATGCACCTTGCATGCTCCATGATTGTTCTGTTCATTCTTTCTGACACACCATTTTCTTGTGGTGTTCTTGGAACTGTCTTCTCTCTGCGAATTCCATGTTCTGAATAGCACCTATCAAACTCTTTGTTGCAATATTCACCTCCATTGTTTGATCTAAGACATTTCAATTTCTTTCCTGTCTCAATCTCAACCAAAGCTTTCCATTTATTGAAAGTATTAAATACATCAGATTTATTCTTAATACAATAAATCCAAGTTTTTCTAGTTGCATCATCAATAAAAGTAACATAATATCGAGAGCCATCGAGAGATGATACCTGAGCTGGTCCCCATACATCTGTATGCACAAGCTCTAATTTTTCACTCTTCTTTTCTTTCCCAACTCTGAGAAATCTGACTCTCTTTTGTTTTCCATAAATGAAATTTTCATAGAAGTCCAAATCAACATTCTTCAAACCTGGCAACAAATTCCTTGAGTGAAGAATCTTCATCCCCTTTTCACTTATGTGTCCAAGCCTATGATGCCATAATGTTGCATCTGCTCCTTTGGAAGTTAAAGCATTAACAGAGTTAGAAATACCATTGCATAAATACAATGTACCAACCTTTTTGCTTTTTTCTATTACCAAGGTTCCTTTGGTGACCTTCCAAAATTTATCTGGGAAAGTTGTCACACAAACTTCACCGCCTAACTGCCCTGTTGAAATCAGATTTTTCTTTAGATCTGGAACATGCCTTTCCTCCTTTAGTAGCCATTGGTTTCCATTCTGTTGTTTTACAAGAACCTTACCGATTCCAACAATTTTACAGGGTTTATCATCACTCAAACGAACTTGTCCAAAATCTCCTTGAACATAGTCATGAAAGTATTTCTTATCAGGTGTGGCATGGAATGAGGCCCCTGAATCTACCACCCAGGAATCAGTAATATTTTCGAAAGAAAGAATCAAAGCATCTTGTAACACCTCACCTGTCACATTTTCTTCATGATTGTTTTCTTGTGGTGCATCTCCTTCTTTTCCCTTCTGAGATCTACAATCTTTCTTTAGGTGGGCTTTCTTTCCACATTTCCAGCACACTATCCCCGATCTGGACTTGGATCTACCTTTCCTTGATTTACTACGATATCCTGAGCTCTTTCCTCTTTCCATTTTTCTTCCCCTAGACTCTGCACTCAAAGCATTATCCAATGTCTCACCCGAGCTTTTCCGTCGCATTTCCTTGCTAAGGATAGCATTGACAACATCATCAAACTTTAAAGTACTAGATCCAAAAACAAAGTTACTAATGGCCATTACTAAACCATTCCAACTTTCTGGTAATGAGCACAAGAATAACAGAGCTCTAAATTCATCATGAAAGTTTACCCCTACAAAACATAACTGACTTGTAACAGTATTAAAATCATTTAAATGGTCTGCAACAGATCCACCTTCTGACATCTTCATATTAAATAACCGTTTCTTAAGAAATACCTTGTTTGAGGCCGAGGGTTTTTCATATAGTTTCTCCAACGCCTTAATCAAACACTCTGTCGTTGTTTCCTTCAAAATGTTGAAGGCGACCAACACTGCGAGGCACAACCATATTGTTCCGAGTGCCTTTCTATCATGAAGGTTCCATTCTTCATCTGTCATACCCGTCAGCATCTTTGCTTTTCCGCCCAATGGTAGGTATAGATCTTTCTGATACAGATAATCTTCCATCTGCATCTTCCACAGCGAGAAGTTTTTGCCATTAAATTTCTCGACCCTAAACTTACCATCTTCAACCATTGCTACCACTCGAACGAGGAACCCTTCTTTCCTGCGAGTTTATCACCCAAATAGACCTTCGGCTCTGATACCAATTGTTAGGAAATTATATATTACGGAGCAATGGAACACATAAAATATTGCAGAAATATAAACATAGAAAATGCATAAAACAAGAGAGACACAAATATACATGGTTCACTCAGTTTGGGCTACGTCCACCCCGAATAGCTAGTCCTTCCTTTCTATTATCCAGCAAAACGAAGAGACACAACCTACAGCAGACCCGCTGTAATATCCTCTTTTTTCTCTCACAATCTCACCTCTCCGCTTCTCGCTCGGAGAATACACATATATTATATAGACTTAATACAATTCCCTCATACAAAGAGAGGGGTTGCCTTCTAGGGAAAAAACCCCTAAACTAGACATAAGTTCTACCGTCAGATCATCCACCTAATGAACGACCCAGATTGACTAGAAATTACTATACTTTTACAAGGCAATTTTACATTTGTTTTTAGCTTCAGGGGCGCTGCCCCTGAGCCCCCACCGGGGGACCACTAGCCCTCGAACCCACCAGCCAGGAGGGATAGGCCCCCCCGCACCCCCCCACATGGAGGGGTGTACAAACTTCCTAGGGTATACATCCGGCTAAACAAAGACCTCTGAACAATCATGCTCCACACACAACAAGGCCCTCAACCGATTGCAAACACCATCTATATAACTCGGAAAATTATACAACTAATAGTACATTGTCCCTGAACTCTAATCTCAACTGGGTCTTCCTTTGAAGTGACATGCATGAGTTATTTATGAGTGAATCTTCAGTTAACTGGTGGAGTAGTGAAGCTGCATTAGTGCTTGTCCCCACTACTAAGCCTCCTACTAGTTCCTCCAACAATGTGAACTCGTTTAACTGGCTTTAACTCAGTTAGATTGAGCTAATTAATTACAACTCAAAATAAATCAACGTGGACCCCTGAAATTTAGGAATCACTCTACATGACTCTATATAGACTTCCAACTCAAATTTACTAAGCCAAATAAGTCAAATTAACTTAGTTAACTATTACAAGTTACTATGAGAATAGAATTTCGTTATAATTCCTAATTTAATTCAAGGAAAAATTACATTAGAATTTCTAGATGCTATTTTTAACATTTCTTGTTGCTATTTTCAACACTCCATCCCAACAAAAAAATAATTCAACTCTATCCCAATCTGGTACCTTTGGAATGTTCTACATGAAACACTTCTCCCTAGTGTTGTTGTTGCTGCAACTTTTGAAACTAAAAAACCATCCAAACTAAATAAGTATGATGCATCTATTACATCTACTAGCTACTACATTGTCTACTGAAAACTCTGCATTGCTGCTGACTCTGCACTGTGACATATGCATTTTTGTCAAATCTGCTCTGCGCTCCCCAGGATCTGACTGTTGCTAGTTTTTTTCCTCTATCACTCTCATATCTGACTGCATCAACCACCACTAGTCCATCTTGCTACTGTGTACTGTGGACTCCCATAGCAAGGTCATGATCCATGAGACAAAACATCTCAATGGACCCTACCCAAATTTCTGCACCCTTGGTACTATTACTTCACATCGCCCCATCTCTCACCTAGAGGTACGGCTACATGTGCTTCCTCTTCCCACTTGGCTCAAAATTTTCCCCTACTAGAGGTCTCTGCTTGGGTGGATGACTCCACTCAGTCTCCTCTCCTCTTCTCTAATTATGGCTTCTGCACAACTTTATGAGCCCGCATGTTGAGAGGTAATTCATGCTCCCTCTCAACCACCAAGTCTCTAACCTTTTCCTTGCTCCTCAAGGCTTTGCATGCATCTTGTACCTCAAGTGCATACAGGTTCTTGAATCACACACCAATCTATTTCACTTGTCTAGTGGCGATGTGTCTAAGGAAAACCTTTCCTTTGCTAAAAATCACATCGTAGCTACAGTCTTCCAATACCACAACAGAAAAAATACTCTTCTTTAGTCTTCGAACATACATCACATCTGTGATTATGAGAGGGGAGCCAAACTCCCTCTAAAAGGAAAATGTACCAATGCATATCCCACTATACCTCCCATCATCTCCAAACTCTATGTTCTACTTGAGGTCTTTCTCCTCCAAGTCACTGAAGAGATCTCTATTCCCCTTCATATGGAATGAGGCACTGCTATTGAGATAGCACATGATTCCCATTACAATTATGGTCATGCATGAAATGAGAGTGGAATCAATTTCGAATTGTTAAGCTAGAGCTTCACCTGTTGCTATTACTGTAGGCTCCTTCTTGCTTGCTTTCTTCTATGGGCAATTCATTGCATAGTGCATGTACTTGTGATAGTGAAAAAACTTGATGTTCAACAAGTCCTTCTTCTTGCCACCCTCCATGCCTTGGGACTTCTATTCCTTAGATTTACTTTCTTTGCTGACTAATTCAAAGTCCTCTTCCACTTCTTTGGAAGAGGTCTCATCTCTAGTGTTCCTCCAAAACTCTTATTGTACCAAGTTAGATCACAATCACTCCCACTTTGGTAGCTCCTCCCTCCCATTAACCGAGTCCTAGTAATGATGCCAACTCTTGGGAAGTCCTTGACATACTAGGCTCACCAAATCATCTTTGACAACAGTAATCCCAAGACTTCCAAGATCATCCCAATAATGGGTGAACTTGGTCAAGTACTATGGTATTGTGTTACCCTTCTCCATCTTCATTTTCCTGAACTTTTCCTTCAGTGCTAGATTCCTATGATCATTTTTGTTTTCAAAGAAGTTTGTCAAGGCATTCCACATTGAATATGGAGTCTCCTTACCATGGAGGTTTGAGACAATATGATATCAAACTCTTTTTAGGATAATCCTTCTTGCTTTTGACACACACTTTCTCCATCCGACCAGATCTTTAACATCAGATGTTGGAGGCTTCAGAATATCATGATTTAGGAATTCCTTGAGAATGTTTTCTTCTAGCACTGCCTCCATCCTATCCTTCTAAGATATCTAATTCGAGCTTCTTTCCATGGCATACTCAAGTCTCAAACCATAGAATGACATATTTTTGACTCTAAAGTATGAACCTGCAAATTCGATTTCACTTGCACAACAAACTCGAATTCTCCTCTTCTATAATTTCTTCAGCTTCCATACCATGTAGATTTTTACTTGTAGATTCAACAACTTATATGATATGTTAAAACATAAGACAATAATCTACTCTACTCATCAGCGGAAACATAAATTGATCAATGAAAACACTAAGCAGAAAAGGAAGAATTTCAATTGCACATAACACAATATTTTTTCTAGGGAAATAAATTGCTCAAAACCCTGACTATCTATATTGCATTAACTAGAAGACCTTAGAAGAAAATATAATGCTTTTTCAACCCCAAATAATTCCCACACAAGTACAATCTATCTCTCTGCTTCACAAACTAGCCCAAGCCAACACTTAGCCAATTTTGCTGCCTTCCAAGCCCCTACTTCCTTACGCAACTCCTGAGAGAATCAACCCATATTTAATTGCGAAATTCTCACCCCATAACTGTGCAATCCATCATAGGCCCTCAACTGATTGCATGCACCATCTGTACAATTCATAAAATTATACAATTGATAGTACGGTGTCCCTGATCTTTAATCTCAACTGGTTCTTGCTCTGAAATGACATGCATGAGTTATTTATGAGTGAATCTTCAGTTAACTGGTGGAGTAGTGAAGTTGCACTGGTGCTTGTCCCCACTACTAGACCTCCTACTAGTTCCTCCAACAGTTTGAACTAGTTTAAATTACTTTAACTCACTTAGACCGAGTTAATTAATTACAACTCTAAATAACTCAACCTGGACCTCTAAAATTTAGGAATCACTCTACATGACTCTAGATAGACTTCCAACTCGAATTTACTAAGCCAATGAAGTCAAATTAACTTAGTTAACTATTACAAGTTTCTATGAAAATAGAATTTCAATTTAATTCCTAATTTAATTCAAGGACAAATTAAATTAGAATTTATAGATGTTATTTTTAACATTTTTTGTTGCTATTTTCAACAATTGCTAATATTAACATTAATAAAGATTTTTTCCCAAAAAACAAGCATTAAGGGAGAAGGACAAAGAGTTGAAATTCAATACATACAATGATTGTGCCTTATCATACGCCTTTCTTGTGAAGTCTAGAGAGAGATAATACAAAGAAAGTAGAGAAAGAAACCCAAATAGAGAAAGAAATCTCTCAAAATAAAAAAGTGAAGGACCATAGTCAACTTGCGAGTTGGAACACGGTTTTTCAAATTGGAATCGTTGTTCTTCACCATTCGTAAAGCCTCTTGTCCTTACCTAACCCTCTGCTAGGTTTCTGCCTTTGATCTTCTTCATCCATTATTTTATATTACAACAAAAATATCGATCTACTGCAAGAAGGACAAGTTGTCAATGTCCAAGTTCTACTCTATTGCAAGCATGTAGGTTTTTTATTGTCATTTATTTTTTACTTGCATTTTATTTATAGTATTTTATCTCGATTTTGGTCCTTATGTGGTAAATTTTGTTATTTGGTTAGGCGACTAAGGCCATTCAATTAGGAAGAATTTAGAAGCAAAGTGCCTTAGGTTGTGACATACAATGAATTCCAACAAGAATTTATTGTCTATCAAAATATTGATAGCAAGCAAATAGATTGAACATTTACATTCGACAAGGTAATGTCCCAGACCTTCTGTCAAGATTAATGGTAATAGTGAGCTTGGATTTATCCCTCAAATAGGGATTATGTAACTTTATTTGGATGCAAATCCAACGTTGTTTTTCTTTCTATAGTTGAAGTGACGTCTGTTAGATTTGCATCAGACAGAGGCTTGTAATCCTCACTTTTAGTTTGGCATGCACAAAATGAAATTACTTAACATCATTTAGTTCCAATTTGATGGGAAAATATGAAAAAAATCCATGATGAATGCTAAATAATGAAAATTTTCCTCTGCATCGAAATATTGACATTCAACGAGATGCATTATAGTTGTGTGGAAACTTAAAATTGCATCATATAAAGAAGTTACACTTGAAAATTAGGTTGTTTCGCCCAGATTTTATCTCAACGCAGTTTTATTTTGGAAACCCTCCTTTCTTTGAAGGAAGAAAATATTCAGACACTTTAAAAGGGTCTGAAGTGGTAGAGGAGGCCTTGTAAACTGATATCTTTGCCACAATTTTTAGGTTTCTAAAGAATTTGTGTCATATTCTCCTTGTATTTAAAATATTTTCAGTAGTGTAAATTTATACATGTCTAATTTTGGATCATTTAATGTTTAGAAAATAAAATGTTTTCAATAAATTTGACCTTCAAAATTCTCTAGGACCCAGGTCCAATCCTTATCAATTTCTTCCTATGAGCCTAAGAAATAGTTCAATGGTGTATAACCATTGTAAACATCTTAAACAAATCACCTTGACCACAAGTAAATTTTGAATTGTTTTTACTAAGTTCGTTAAGTGACAATTTTTTACTCTTTTGCAAGTCTCCTTCAACCAAATTGGTTTAAAGTATCCCTACAACTTGGTTTAACATCATGCTTGCCATTTTTTTTTTTTAATTTGAGCAAATGTTTTCCAAGTGCTTTCTTGAGTTGAGAAATTTCTATATAGCTCAGGGTAGGATCTCATGGTTTTCTTGATGAGAAACACATTTCATTTGTTTTACAAGGATTGCTTTTGAAGAAAATAAGTTTGAGAATCAATCCTCTTCACACTGATACTTTTAGAGAAGAGCTATAACTTCTTGAATTGGCATTGAATGCATCATGAAAGTCTCGTCATACTAGTTGGCATCAAATTGTTAACATTTAAAAAATTGTAAATATCATCAAATTGCTTTGAACCAACTAGTTATGGTTTGTGGAATGGTCAAGGATGAGTTCAAAAGTCAATTGGTGAGCATATATGTTTTTTGTCAACAGAAGAAGAAAGGTAGGATGTTAATGATAATTGTTACAAACAACTATTTGTGTAGTCTCAGCTCTCTAAAACAATACATGGCATGTTGATAGATATATATTAAAGGCTCTTTAGCTGATAATTAACTAGAAATGTTCCCCTCTTGATTCACCATTATTTACAGAGTTACAACAGGTCATCTTCCAGTTCAGTAGGTACCTCCAAATGTGTCCAAGGCCTGGGAGCACACATCATCAAGTTTTTACTTTGTACAACGGTCTGCTTATTCTATTTTGTGCAGCAAAGTGTGAGGGAGATGCAATTAAGGGCCCCGGCCTTAGTTTACTTCCATTTTTTCCACTTTCAGTTCCCTATTATTCCAAATTTATAAAATTCTAGTTTAAGTCAGTTTTGTATTTCAGAGCAGTTTTATTTTTGAGTTTCTTTTCTATTTATTATTTAATTTTCAAGTTTTAGGAAAAGAGAACTATATAGATTTTAGAGAGAGGATGTTGATCTAAGGAGAGGGTGAAGGCAAGGTGTGTGTGTATCTCATTCCAATCTTGGTGGAACTATATAATTTTCTAGTTTCAACAAAAGAGCACTATATAGGTTTTAGAGAGAGGATGTTGATTTGAGGAGAGGATGAAGGCAAGGTGTGTGTGTAGCCCACTCGAATCTAGGTGCATTTATATAGGAGGCTAACACACATGCATATGTTGGACAATATAACCCAGGTGCACATGGTTAGGTAATTTTTGGTGTACAGCCCAAGCCTCCTTTATAAAGAGAGGCAATGTCTCTACTCTTATTCATTTGGTTCAATAGAGATCACTAAGTGAATAGGGTTCAGATTTATTAGTTCCAACATTTCTTGTTTTTGGATTAATAAAATAGTGATGTGATTTGAATTTCAGATACATTAGAGTTTTTGTTATGATTTTTAGTTTGATGTGTTTCAAACGTTAAGTTCCTAATACAAATAAAATTGTAGTTTTGATAGTACTTTTAGTTTTTTATTATCCTAAGTAGGTTATTTAGGTAAGATTGATAAGGTTTTTACCACATGTTGAGAATTTCAACATGGTATTAGACTAATGCATATGAAAGTTTCCATGCATGTATGGAGAGACTGGCTCTCTGAATATATGAAGCCCAAGTAACTTTAGGGGTTGAAGCACATTAGTGCTAGTAGTTGTCACATGTGGACCTGAGAAGGGTTGAGAGGATGTTGATGCCCAAGATCCTCTAGTGATTGGAAGATTAAGTTTGAAAATACATTATTGATCTTCACTCAAGGTAAGTTGTGACTTTCATTTTTGTGTTGAATGACTTATTTATTGAGGTTGGTCTTGTAGAGTTGTAGAATTGGTCACTCCTAGTATGCATGTACCTAATGTAGGTTTTAAACCTATACATAAATTACCTACAAACGAATTCTTCAAAAACATAAAATATACAATGGCAAGAAACACAAAATAAATATGCAAAGATTTTTCCTGGATCCCAGAACCACGACTAACAGATTGATTTTTTACTATCTTCCTTTCAATGTTATAGTACATATATATAGATGTTGAAGCATTCATAAACCCCAATCCATTAACCCTAGATTAGAACATAATTGTAGTTCCCTTGACCGGATCTATAAAATACCATGGGAAGAAAACCATTAGGCCCAAAACCATGTGTGAAACCCATGCACAAAACCATAGGTAGGTCCACCCACCTAATATGATGTCAAAAAGAAAAATCCCAGGGTGCTATTCCCGGACCTGGTACATGTGGCCTACCGCCGCCCCTAAAACTCCCCGATAAAGGGGTTGTGTCCCCCTCGTGACCCCTTTGGTGCGCTCAACGCAACGAGCAAGGGGGGTTGTCACCCCCACCACCACACACCCCCCGTGATCCCCCTGCCTGTGAGCCCCCTACACGTGAGACTAATCGTGGAAAGAATATAACACACACCAACATCTAACATTTGGAGGGTTCTCCCAATTTTGTGCCATGGAAATGTAGATTGAAGAATCTCCTAGAGCTTTAAACTTTTGGTTCCTTTTGGAAACAAAGTTCACCCTATCTACATGTCCCAAATATTTATTGAAGTACATTAAGATTGCAGTGAATGTGAGTTAGCCTCGTTGGATTTGATGAAAGACCATTTGCTCCCTCATATCGTTAGAAAGAAGATTACCAAGAATATGTATGATGTCTTGGGAACCCTATGCTAGAGTGTAAACTTATATGGGAAGATGTCCTCGAGGAAAATTTTCACCACGAATTCCGTGACCAAGACAGATTCAGTAGCAATCTATTTGACAAAGTTAGCAGAGTTAAGAGACCAACTTGGTGTAGTTGGTGACAAAATCAAAGATGATGAGCTAATTTAGATTGCTTTGAATGGATTTAGTTCAACTTGGCACCACTTTTTCAGTTTATTTGTTAGTGGGAAAATTCATTGAATTTGAATAGTTGCAGGATGTCTTTTATTGGGGAGGAGTTGAGACCATAACAAGTCTCAAATGGTTTTCAATATGAACTACGAAAGAGGAGGAAATAAAGGAGGACTTGAGACAGGGATAAGAAAAGCAAGGAGGAAGAATCATATTAAGCGAAGAAATATTGAATCATATCAAGTGCCTCAATGTGAATAGATGGGAAACTATGTATCTTAATGTCTTAAGAAGAATATGGCTAAGAAATAGCAACAAGAATTTGTAGGAAGCCTAAGTAACAAGACATGTCCAAATAAGGCTTGTGTCCCAATATCCTATATGTTGGACACTAATACATGAGGGCATATTTCCAACGTGTGTCTTATGGACTTGTTCCCTCACCATGTCCCTTGTAAAAGAGGCCCAAGTCCCATAAAAAACATGTTTTCCCATTCATTTGAGCTCATTTAACTCAATAGGTTGGAGGTGTGAGACATTTTGGAGTGCAATTGAGGGTTATTGTCAGTGTAGTCCAAGCACTGAGCAAGTAGATTTTTCCACCAATTTCTAGGTTTTTCCTACAATAATCCATTATCTTCCTCATTTCACAGAAATCATGATTGAATCATCAAGGGAAACTAGGAAAGGTCAAAGGAAAGGGAATAATTCCCCCAACAATGTTGTCCCCCTTCCTTCATTTTCTTCAAGTTCTGCTAGTGCTCCATCTACTAGAAGTGGGGCTCCAACAACATCAAACATTGGAAAAAACACCATTTACGAGAGAATGGACTCAAGAGAAAAAATTGTATAATTGAATCTGTATCACTATCATGTAAAATAGTAACTCTTTTAGTTTCTAAATTCTAAAAGAAACTGGATCATTGTTTATATTTCATTTTTGTACGTGGAATTCACAAAATAGTGAATTCCACATACTCATATATATATATATATATATATATATAATATATATATATATATATATAATATATATTTATATTCTTTGTATGTTGTATTTGAGGTCAATGTCCTCATGCTGGTTACTTATATTTCCATGTCCTATGTCATGTGACTTAACAGAAAATGTAGATGCTTAAAGTGTGAATGGGTTGACTGCCAAGCTTGAAACTACCTTCTCTATGGTGTCATGTCTTTCCATGAAACATAGTTTTTGGTGTTGGGTGGAATGCGTGCAATGGAGCTTTGACACATATGTCTTTTGGGAGGAATGCATGTGGAGTATGCCACATATTTTGTTAAGGGATTGGTGTCCACATCTTTTTAGATTTCTTAAAGTGATGTTTGCGTTAATTTCTATCTTGTATGTTCCTAATTTAATGAAGAGCTTTCTTTCAATTTCATACAAGATAGATTTACAGTACTTGGTTGAGTTTGATGGTGTTCAAGTTACTATTGAACACAACATCCAAAAAAGTAAAAAATGGGCCTTTGTGACCTATTCATAGATTTTGTTGAACAAGTATGGTATGGTGCCACGCTGGAGGAGAATTCCTTTAGCCTTGAGGAGACAATTACAAAATTATTTGTGGAACAAATAATTGATTCCTTGATTGTAGTTTATAGTAGTATGGAAGAATGCCAAGATAAGGTTGTTACTAAAAGATTCTATTAGGGATAGGGAGTTGACCTTGATGAGACTCTTACTCCAATGGTTTAAGGATTCTATGAGGAAGTGGGATTTTCCCTAGATGAGTTGATGCATGCATCACTAGTTTTCAATTTTGGTATCAATGTGTGTATATTCATGCTAAGATTTTATAAATTTAGTGTAGATGCCACTTATTTATTTGGTAGATCTGATAAAATTATTTTGGCCATGTATACATGTGAGTTCATAATTGTAGGAAATCTAAAACAATTCATGTTGTGGTGTGGGAATACTTTGATCAGTGAATTTGACATGAAGGGAAAAGGATGTTGGAAGGTTGTTGATGTGGTATTTCTGTTGTGTGTGGAGCATGATTGTTTAGAGGTCTTTGTTTCAGCCGGATGTATACCCCAGGAAGTTTTGTACACCCCTCCATGTGGGGGTCCGGGGGCCAGCGGTCCCCCGGCGGGGGCTCGGGGGCAGTGCCCCGAAGCTAAAAACAGATGTAAATTTGCCCTTGTAAAGTATAGTAATTTCTAGTCAATCTGAGCCGTTCATTAGGCGGATGATCTGACGGTAGAACTTATGTTTAGTTTAGGATTTTTTTCCCTAGAAGGCAACCCCTCTCTTTGTATGAGGGCATTGTATTTGAGGCGGTGATAGATGTGTATTCTGCGTGTGAGCGAGAAACAGAGAGGTGACACTGTGAGAGAAAACAGAGGATATTATAGCAGATTTGTTGTAGGTTGTGTCTCTTCATTTTTCTGGATAATAGAAAGGAAGGACTGGTTGTTCGAGGTGGACGTAGCCCAAACTGGGTGAACCACATATATCTGTGTCTCTCTTGTTTTGTGCATTTTCTGTGTTTATATTTCTGCAATATTTTATGTGTTCCATTGCTCCGTAATATACAATTTTCTAACAATTTCTTGTATCAAAGGTTTTCACCATGAAGATTCCAAAGAGTGTTTAGAGTATAGAAGGAAACAATGACCTAGATTCATGTTTCTTTAGGTTTATAGGAAGTTAACAATCTGATCAAGCCCTAATCAGGGGGAGGTTTGTGATGGAGTAAGAAAATCTTATGTTTGGCATAAAATATTTTTTTCATAAGAGAGAGTGTTAGAGTTTTTTTCCTAGGCACACTTGATAGTTCAACAAGCACTCGTGAATGTGTCCAAGACTTTGGTTTGCATAACAATAAGTTAGTACAACAACAAATCCTTACAATATTCTACTCGGGATCATGTGTGCAACAAAGTGTGAGGAATACATAGTTAAGTGGGGGAGTAGAGGGTGCATGCGTGCCTCAGTATTAGTCTATTTCCAATTTTTCCACCTTCAATTCATTGTTGTTATATATTTAGAAAATTCTAGTTCAGTTCAATATTCTATTTTAGTTAATTTCTATTTCTGGGTTGCTTTTCTATTTATGATTTAATTTTCCAATTTGAGGAAAATAAATTTAAATAGGTTTTAGAGAGGTAGGTTATTGATCCCAAGGAGAGGGTGAAGATGAGGTGCATGTGTAGGCTATTCCAGTCTAGACATATTTCTCTATAAGGGAAGCTTATAGATGTATGCATGCAGACTGGCCATTCTAACCTAGGTGCTTAGGGTTAGGTTATTTTTAGTGTACTACCCTAACTTACTCTTTAAAGAGAGGTAGGGTCTTTATTATTAATCATTTAGTTTAGGGGAGAGCAGTGAATGATTATGTTAGGATTCAAAGCTTCTAATATTTCTTGTATTCATAGGAATAAAACATTGGCATGATTTGAATTACAGATCGGTTGTACTTACTGTTATAATTTTTAGTTTGATATGTTTTAGTTACTAGTAAGAGTTAGATTTACCATTTTATAGTACTTTTAGTTTTTTGTTGATCCTAAGGAGGTACTGTTAACATGTGCTAAACCTTTAAATGCAAAAATGTTCTGTAATACATCTATGTATAAATTGTTGGTATTGCATTTGATTAAATACACACAATATTCTTTTTTTTAATATTGCATGTTATTTTTTTTACCTACATGTATTAATTTGTTTCTATAAGTAAGAATCAGTGTGTTATGTAGTTTATGTCCTTGACCTACTTTCCTACTAAAAATGGAAAATTCCTAGTTTTCTTTCCAATTAATATCTTCATAGATGTTTAATAAGTAACCACTAAACAAAGTGAATATTTTGTTGAAGCTTTTGGATTACTATAAAACCTGGAATTAAGTAATGTAAATATTACTATATCTTTGTCTTTGCAAATGTAGCTACATGAAAAACTCATAAACTGTGGGTATTTGGTCCATCTGAACAATAGAAGGATCTCTATGGTCACATTGTCATTTCAATAGTAAGTGAAGTATTATAAGGTTTCAATTGCAGAATCTTTGTCATGTGGCCAAACTAGCACAGGAAAAACTTACACCATGGAAGGTGAATGAAAAATGTCAATAGTTAGCTTTGATTCTATTATGTAAAGATCATTTTTGAATGATTCCCAGGGCTACATTCAATTGTTTGATAAATTTCTACATTGTTATTTTCCAATTTATACTTTTTACTGCAAATACTTGTTTGAAATCACGACTCAATAATTCTAACTATTTTTCTATCACAACATCCTCAAGGGGCACCTATTAAAATGCACTTAATTTATTTGTTGTCATCAATTATAAAATCTTGGTCTTTTCAAATCTAGTAATATATTGGCCTTAGGTGGAAACTTGTTGATGGAGGTATACACATTGTACCCATTGCATCTACAGAGTGCATCAAATGGTGATCTTCCATCCAATGCTAGTGCAATTCCAAGGAATGTTAAGCAAATATTTGACACTTTAGAAAGCCAAAATGTTTAATACAATGTCACCTTCTTGGAGTTATGCAATGAATAAATCAATGGATTTCTTGCACCTGATGAGATATGTAATATTAAGTTAGATGATAAATAATGAAAACCATTAGCATTGATGGAGGATGCAAAAGGTGGGGTACTTGTATGAGGCCTTGAGGAAGAAATTGTTACCAGGACGAATGAAATATTTAATTTACTAGAAAGAGGCTCTTCTAAGTGACGAACAACAAAAACACTTCTCAACAAGCAATTTAGGTAAAGTAAATCCTCTCTACGTTGTTTCTTCTCATTAGATATGGGATTAGTTCTAACTTCTAGTTTTGAACTTTTTTTCCTCTTTATAGTCACTCCCATCCATTATTTTCTTTCACAATTCATATCAAATAATCAACAACAGAAGCAAAAAACTTAATCTAATTGATCTTGGTGGTTCAAAAAACATATCTCGGTTAGGGGCCAGGGAGGTGAGGTCATTCAAACTATCCAACTTTTAATAGATGGAAAAGTTCAAGCTTATTTTTCTACTTAGTATATGAATTGGAATGACATCTAATAGATTATAGTTTGCAAGGTTGGAATATAGTGGTAAAATATTATTACCTACATAACATGAAAAACTAAAATTGAATATTCAGAACTTAACTAGATTATGTGTGAGATATTTAATGCACACTGCATACATCCTGGGAGGGACTAAAGGCAAAAAATTAATTGTAATTTATTTAATGAATTCTTCCGGGTCATGCAAGAGAGGTAGGGGAGATCCAAAAAATCATAGTAACATTAAGTCATGTTATTTTTCTTTGGCTGTGGTTCACAAACACCCTAGTCAATGGGTAGCACTACATCCACGAAAAAATTTGGGTTGATCGACCCCAGAGAGAATCTAGCCTCACAGCCCAATAGAAAGGCCTAACCCCAAGGGCTTTGGGGAGAATGGACCCTGTGACCTCCCAATGGTGAGGCACTGATTTTAACCAACTGAGCTAACCATTGGGGCTACATTAGGTCGTGATATTATTGCTCTTGTGGAGAATGTTGGACATGTTCCTTACAGGTATATGTGGGTCAATTTTCTATGGCTTGTAAGTAGTTTGACCCTTAGTGTAATTGAGAATGGAATTAGACTATAAATTTGTATCTAACGTTGAAAAGGGTGTAGGGATAGTAAACTTACAATATTGTTATATGATTCATTGTGTGGGAGGACAAAGACTTGCATAATAGCAATTGTTTCACCATCTTTCCACTATGTTGAAGAAACTCTTAGCACTTTGGACTATGCCCACAGGGCCAAAAATATCAAAATTAAGCTAGAGGTATCATTGCCTACCCTTTATGTTATTTGTTGTAGCCATATTTGTATTCCTAGCCGCATATTAGTACTTCATAGATCTATATCATATCTTGGGGTTTGGTGTTGGAATTTGGGTTTGTGAGTTGGAATTGGAGTTCAATGTTGGAATTTAGGGTTGTGAGTTGGAACTATAGAAATGAAATTTACTTTTAAACAAAATCAAAAAGTTTTTACTAAACCTTTTTCTAGTGCTCGTAGACTCGATAGCTCTAGAAATCATTTTTTTAGATTGATGAAATTTATTTTTTAACTAAAATAAAACGTTTTTACTAAAAAACTTCTAGTGCTAACAAACCCAACAACTCTAGAAATCATTTTTGTTTTAACATTCTTGTTCATATTACAATTCTAAAAATTCCATCTTAGCCATTTTTTAGCTAGACCGAAATAATCTAAGATATAATACGAACCCACTCTCTAGAGGTAATAAAATTGAGCACTTTGAATTCTTGTTGGCACCTTTCAAACTTTGTTTCCATGTTTTTAAATCCTAACCACCACTAGAAGGCAAGGGATATTTTTCCTTCCAAATAATGTTTTGTAGAATGCACACCTTACCTTGCCCTTCACTCCACCTAAACTTAGTCTGGTTTAAATCCCCCTGCTTACATCACTACATACACTGCATTTAGTGCTAAACTCATAAAATATCAAACTATTTTTAAAAACTTTATGGTTTAGGAAGTTCAAAATCAATTGGATTTAGAGCTAAATATAAATCAATATTTTATTTCCCTCTTACATTATAATTTAGGAAGTTCATAAACAAACATAATGGAATCATTGTCGTCACTAGGTATAATGTATTTAGTGTGATAATGGGTAAAATAAAGTAATTATTTGCGAGCATTTGTTCTTGAACAAACATTAGGATCCATTATATCATAGCAAAAATTACATGCATTAAAAAGAACTCAATATTTCATGTGACATTCATATTGTATGCGACTTATTTTTCATTAAAAACAATTTACTTTTTCATGTGACATTATTTTTTTGTTAAATTTTTTTCTATTTATAATTCAAATTACAATTGTAACTTTAACTAAAGCTTCGAGTTACTCTTAATTTACCAATCATGCATGGAAATAATAAGAAACATTCACAATAGAATATGAAGAAAAATTGGGTACCTTCTTCATATGCATTAAAAATTGCTTCTACTACTTAATGTGAATTACAACTCTAATCTTAGTCGAATTTCCAATATATCTTAAACCATATTTTCATTTTATATTTTTGTACTATTAAATGTTATTATGTCCTACCTCATTTTTGGTTAGAATTGTAACAATAAT
Organism: Pinus taeda; assembly: GCA_000404065.3. NCBI lineage: Eukaryota > Viridiplantae > Streptophyta > Pinopsida > Pinales > Pinaceae > Pinus > Pinus taeda. The sequence goes on from APFE030084704.1 coordinate 18,958, forward strand.
ATGCATTGTGCTATGGAAGTAATACTAACATGTAATATTGATTTTTTTTCCAGAACGCATGTAATGATCGCGAAGATGACGATACAAACTATGTTGAGATTACATCATATATCAGAGACGATGATGATAAGGATGAAGATGGCGTTGGTGATAATGACGTGGATGATATTATCAGGATGGTTAGGATGATGATCATGGCAATCATCACGAGGATGATATTGACTATGATCTTCGTGGTGCTAGCGAGCCATGCGTTATTTTTTATATTTAACTAGGATGTCTTAATATGGTAATCATACATTTGAATTTTAGTTGATTCTAATAATGATGATGATACTATTGATACTATCTTGTTACCTTATGAATACGTTGAAAATTTTCAATATTTTTTTATGAATAATTATTGTGTATGATGAGATTCCTATTTTTTTATGGATGTTGTGAATTTACCTTAGAATAATGATATCTATGAAACATTTTGATTTGGTAATCATACATTGACTTTTATTTGATTTGATTAAAGATAATCATGATACTACCATTATTATCTAGTTATTTTATGTATATATTGAAAATTATCAACATTATTTTGATGAAGAATTATTATGTATGATGATATTACTATCTTTGGATGGATGTTGTGAATTTACATAGAATAATGATATTCATGAGAGATTATGATTTGATAATCAAACATTTGAATCTTAGTTGATTTGATTAAAGATGATAATGATATTATTAGTATTATCTCGTTACTTTATACATGTGTTGAAAATTGTCAATGCTTTTTAATGGAGAATCATTATGTATGATGATATTACTATTTTTTGATGTAATGTTGTGAATTTACTTTGGAATAATGATATCTTCGATATATGTTGATTTGGTAGTCATATATGTATATTGAAAATTGTCAATGATTTTTTGATGGAGAATTGTTATATATGATGATATTTCTATTTTGTTGTCAATTACCCCTAAATTTGTTTATAGACATTAAGTTATTAATTTGAATTGTGATATATTCTTAAATGATATTTAGAAACTATGATATATTTCACTATGTAACTGAAATTAGTAAAATGAAACCAAAAAGGGGGTCATAAATGGAAAGAAAAGTAAACTCTAAACAAGAAGTCAAAAGTGGATATAATCGTGTATGCAAAATTGGGAGTAGAATTGGATGTTAAACTAGTCATCAAAAACAAGATGCAAACGATTACAAAAAAAGGGTTTTAAAGTAGAATTAAAAAATGGTGCAACACTAGACACAAAGAAGGGAACAAAATAGTGCATACAAAAGGATACCAAATTGGGTTCAAACAAGGACATAAAAGTGGAACTAAAATGCAAATGCAAAGAATGGTGTAAAATTAGGATGCAAAGTTGAGTGAAAAAAGGGAAGAAAAAATGGTGTAAGAAAAGACACAAAACACGATGCAAAATGGAACTAAAAAAGGGTGAAACCAAGTATGCTATACTGGATGTCTAAAATGATGCAAATCAGACTCAAATCGAGGCACAAAATGAGATGCAAATGTGGACACAAGATGTGGTAGAAAAAAGCTACAAATTTGGATGCCAAAAAGGATGCAAAATTAGACACCAAAAAGGATGCAAAATTGGACATAAAATGGTAAAAAATTGGACATAAAAGTAGAAACATTGGTGCAAAAATGGGCATAAAAATGGCTCACATCTGGATGCAAATTGAGATGAAACATTGGATGCAAAATGAGGTGCAAAAAATGATGCAAAACTTGGTGCAAAAACAAATGAAAAAGTAGACGTAACAAATGACTGAAAATTGAACGTAACATTAGACACAAAATGGGATACAAAGGTGGACACATCACATGGCTCAACATAGGAAGCAAATTTAGATGAAATTTTGGATGATCAAAAGGATGAAAAATTGGATGCAATAAATAGTGTTAAAAATAATACTAAATTGGATACAATAAATGATGCAAAATTAGATGCAAAATATGTGCAACATAAGATGCAAAAAAAGGGAGACAACTCAAAAACAAAAGTAGATGCAAAAAAGGGTGCAAAAATGGATGCAAATTTTGGCGCTAAATCAATTTCAACATATGGTGAAAAAATGGTGCAAAAAAAAGGCACAAAAACTACTACAAAAATAGATGTAAAAAAGGTACAAAATTAGAAACAAAAAATGGCATAAGACTAGATGCAAAAACTGGCACACACTGGAAGCAAAAAAAGACACTAAATCGGATGCAAAATATGGTGTAAAATTCGATACAAGTTACGATACAAAACTAGAAGCAAAGAATGGCACAAAACAGGAAGCAAAAAATGATGCAGACAAGGGCGCAAAACTAGAAGCAAAACCTATTATAAAACCAAATGCAAATCTTGGTGAAAAATATGATGCGAAAAAGGATGCAAAATTTGGCGTGAAAAAAGATGAAAATTTTGTTGCAAAAAAGACGCTTTAAAAAATGTACAATAGAGCCAGATTTAGTGTCATACTGCTCATCCCAATTGGGGAAAAAATGCACTAAAATATGGTGCAAAATTTGGCACAAATTGCCTGCTTTGTTGTAGTGAATAAATAAAACGTTTATTTTAATATATAATTTATACATATAAATTAGGGTTAAAGCACTATAAATTAGTTTTAAAACATAACACTAGTCATAGGCATAAGAAATATGTGTAATCAAGCTCGAAAGGATACACAAAATGGACAGAGCTTCTATGTCATTAGGATATTTGATTGCACAAACAAAAGTGCACTAGAAATCAACCAATCTTTTATTCACCATGTTTTTACTCTCATTTTAGACTTCTTCTCCTAGATCTTTGGGCATATTTGGAATAGGATTTAGGGTTGAATTTTAGGTATATTTGTAGAATGATTTTTTGGGTTTAGTTTATGTGTGTATTGTTTCAATTTACCCAATAGTTCAACTTCAATAGTGCATCATCAATAATGGCTATTTAATTTTCTCATAAGTAATGACCTTTTAATTTTTTGGACCAGACATCTAGGCTCATAATAAGGTTTTGAATCAATGATGACTATGTTTGCATTCAAAGTGACAACAATTAATTGTGTAGCATTATTGATATATGAAGAATGTTACCAATAATTTAAAGTCAAACATTTAGATATTTTTATATGCTTTTACAATTGACTGAACTCTACACCGTAACTTGCAAAAAATTTATAAATTTGAATATAAAATTCAAGAGTCATTAAAATTTAAAATATAAACTCTTTACCATATTATTTTACCTTTTTACCATGTTTTTTACTCTCCTTTTAAACTTCTCCCAGATTTTTGGGCACATTAAAAAGTTTGATATATTAATTTTTTGGGTATATTTAGAATAGGATTAAAATTTAAAATATCTACTTTTTATCACATTATTTTATTTTTACTACATTACTCTATAAATAAAGTTTATAATTTTGATTATTAATTATAAAATAAATTTTCTTGGATTTAAAGTATATTTTATTAAAATAAAATATATGAATAAGAATAAGATATTCGCATATTGTAATTTATAATTAAAAAATGATAATTCAAAAAGAAAAGTGGTATGGACTTAGTATTAGAGGACCTTTAATTTAATTTTATAATCATGAGAGATATAAATGAAAATATAATTTATGAAGGTCATAATGTATAGATATTATAAACTAGCCTAGATCCATATTAATTTTGGACCTATCAAGCCCCGAGAGGAATCAAATCTCTCAAGGTGTAAACATTTCCTCAAGTTTTGCACTCAAAAAAGAAGTTTTCACCTCAGGAGATTTGATCCCTCTCAATGCTCGATAGATCCAGAGTTAATGTGGATCTATGCTGGTTATTATTCAATGTACATTTACATATTACATCATTTGGCCTTTAGATATTCATTGCATACAGATATACACATTACTAATCCAAGGATCAAAACTAGGGTGCTACAGTTCTTTTAGCAATCCTTCTAGGTTTTTTATGATGTCATCAATTTCATGCTCTATGATCTTATTTATCCAATCAATAATGTACTCGTCCTCATCCATCATGCCTTTATGTAACTCATACAAATCAACTACGTTAAACATTGGCAAAATATCTAAGCCCTTAATTACCTCAAGCACATAAGCATTAACTAAAATCTTCTTCAAAATCTTACACGATCATATCTTCTTCATTTTAAACTTATTATGAGTGCCCTTTAGAAACATTTCCTTCCTCAATTGTGCTAAGTAAAGGTCTCCCCCCCAACCTTCTTTCCTTTCCCTTTTACATCAAACTTTTGCTTATGACCTTAGTTTATCCATTGTAGTTGATGATGCACCTTCTTGTGCTTTTTCCTTCATATTCCTAGTAAATAACTCTACATATTCACTCCTCTTGCTTGTTTTTAATAGCCTTTCCAAATCAATGACCCCTCTTGGTTATCTTCCATTCACAACCTAGAATAGGTTCTCTAATGTAGAGTTTTTGTTTGAATTGTTAGATATAAATTCATCTCGTGCCAATCCCACTATCCTAGTTTCTATCCATCTAAATATATTAGTATATTTCCAAGGCTCTTGGTGACTACCTCAGTTTGTCCATCACTTTCTGCATGATATATAAAACTGAACTATAATGTTTTTTCAAGTTTCTTTGACAAGGTCCTTATAAAATGAGCAATAAATTTTCTTTCACCATTTGATGCTATACTTCTAGGAAATCAATGTAAATTACCAATTTCTATAAACATTAAATTATCAATGTTCATTGCATCACTAGTTTTCTTACATGGAATGAAATGTGCTATATTTGAAAATCCAACAATTACATATATAGAATCATTACCTTGTTAGATTATTGGCAATCTCAACTCAAATCCATGTATCTGCCCATGGAACTTCTAATATTGGCAATGGTGTGTACAATCTATAATTTTGACTTCTTCCCTTGGCATGCTCGCAAATCCTCTTAGCCCTTAAGCCACTTCTTCACATTTTTGGTAATCATAGACCGATTAATAACGGTCATTAACTAATACACATTTATTATCCATGCCAAAATATCTATTCAAGCCACCATTACACAACCATTTAATGAGGCTTTCTCTCATTCACCTTGTTGGAATACATAGCTACTAATTTGTAAACAAGAATCCCTCTTGGATAAAGTAGTATAGGAATGGAGTTCAATCACCATAACATGATTATTTTCCAACATTCCAAGCTTCAGTGAAATCTACATTGCTTTCATACATTTGTTTATTATAGCACTACCATCTCAACTATCATAGTAGTCAATAATGTTTTCATTTTTTCCAATGCATCGACAACCATATTTGATCTTCTATACCTATGTTTCAACACAAGTGTGTAACCATGTAAGAATTCGACCCACTTCATGTGCCACTAATTAATTTTGTTTGGTTGTTTATATATTTTTGCACCCAATGATCAATATAAATGATAAATTCCTTATGTAACAAATAATGTATTCACTTCTTTAATACATGTATGATGACATACAACTCTGAATCATACACATAGTACTTTTTCATTGCATTATCTAGATTCTCCTTGAATAATATAACCAACTTTCCTTCTTGATGAAGCACTATTTCAATTGTTGTCCCACTTGCATCATAATCCACTATAGCACTTTCCCAATTCTACATAGGCAATAGTGGTTTCTCATTGAGTTTCTTTTTCAAAAATTCAAATCTTTTTTTGTGCTCTTACATTCCAATGAAACTCTCCTTTTGTATTCATGGCATCAGTAATGCACATATGCCACTAAATATTGTATTAAAGTTTCAATAGAAGCTAACTAAGCCATGAAATCTTCCTCAAATATTCTCTTCAAAATTTGCCGCCCTATAATTTCTCTTACTTCATCCATATCCATCTTCAACCCATCTTGAGATATTATGAGTCCCAACTATTAAATTCCTAAATAAACATTTTTGTATATTCATGAGTAGCTTCCCATGCTTCATTTGCTCCAACACCTCAAATAACGCATGCTCATTTTTTTCTTTTCTTGTTGAATATTAGTATCTCACCTAAATAAACAACCATGAAGTTATTTGATCCAGGTGGATCTTGGTGGCCACCTGCCAAGTCCACCTGGACCCCTACCATTGTTTCTCTCAGCATTTTCAGTTTCCTTAATTGTAGCACAACTTACTATTTTTAGCAGTTTTTCGAGTCCTAAACTTCCAGAGCCGTTTTGAGGCCCTAAACGACCTTTTCTAGGAAATCTGGGGGCAACATGGGTCCATGGAACGATTTTTCCCTTCCCGAAGTGGTAGTGCTCGGATAGATATTTCTAATGAGCTATTGTACGCATCAAACAGAGATCGTATGCCAAAGTTACGACCCCGGGAAGTTGATGTACCAATTTACCCAAACGGGGCCCACAGTTTGGCGCTTCATCTTCTAGGGTTAGGTTTTGGAATGTTAAGGGTTTTCCATTGTTTCTCAACAATAAATAGGCCTTCGAGCCTCATTGTAAGACAATTCAGAGGCATATAGCCGCCACATCTCTTCTCAGAGATAAGCTACCATCGCCGTAGCTGGTTTATTTCCATTACTGTTTGTAAGCATATTTCAGTATTTTACATTAATGAAATGAAGTATTATTTCCACTACATATCTGTGTTTATGGTTATCTCTGTAATTTGTTGTGTTCCTGTTTAAGTCTGGATCAATGGTATTAGAGCGATCTGCTTTTTCTCTATTTTTCTTTGCATGTTCCCAACAAGGTCGGGATATAAGGAGTTAGGGCTAGAACTGGTTGAACCTTTGCAAGACTAGCCTCACAAATCCCGACGGCCTCCCATGGCAGATGAGAAGAAAGACGAGGGGGCAGGAGATCCTATCAAAATATTGCTCGAAGAAGCCCTCGAGCAACAACGGAACGCGATGATGGACAACTTTGCCCAAATCCTTCAGCGGCTACCTAGAAGCGATGCATCGGCTTCCAGCAGCTACTCTGGAAACGCCACGCCCTTTAAGGTACAAGTTAATTTTGAAATCCCCATATTCGAGGGTCAGATAGACACAGATGCCATCGATAAATGGTTAAATCTGCTAGAGGGTTATTTTTCTGTTCATGAATTTTTGAGTAGGGAAAAGATTGTTTTCACTCTTCTCAAAGCAGCCCCCCACGTCAAGGACTGGTGGGAAACCTACTGCGAGTAGAAGGATGAAAGTATCGGCTCACTATTTTTAGTCGCACCCACCTGGAATTCATTTCGGGATGCCATCAAGGAGCAGTACTACCCTATCGGAAGTTACGAGGATGAATACATAAAGTGGACCACGCTGCGGCAGGGAAGGGACCAAGACGTGCCGGAGTTCACCAATCTTTTCCATACCCTTCGCACAAAGTTGGTATCAAGGATTCAGAGAAGCATTTGATACTCAAATATCGCAGCTGCCTGCACAAGTACATCTAGGAAGAAATAGAATTCCTGAACATCTCCTTGCTCGGCACAACATACCGGTATGCCATCAAGGTCGAGCAGAAGTTTAAACAAAAGAAGCGAGACTTTGGAACTGCGAATCCAAAGCAAGGGAAAGGTGCCCCTAAACCACAGAACAAAGGATAAAGCCAAGGCAGGGCAACCCAAGACAACCCACCAAAGCTACAAGCAAAGAACAGCGCCACGAAGCCGAAAAAGGACACGGGAAAATGGTGTGAGTTCCATAAGAGCTCCACTCACAACACAAGTGAGTGTCGGGCCAAGAAATCGCTGGTGGCTAAGCTAAAGGTTTCAGAATCAGATGCATGTTCCGACTCTGAGTCAGAACCCAACAAGGGGAATGGCAAAGGGAAGTAGATCATTGATGCGGATCCCAACGCCACTGTTGCTACTACCAAGATCCAGTAAAATGAACCCGAAGATCCAGAGGAGGAGGAGCGTCTCTTCCACTCCTAGATGTGGGTAAAGGGCTCCTCGCTACAGTTCATTTTCGATAGCAGGAGCCAAAAGAACCTCATTTCGGCAGAGGTCGTGAAGCGGTTGGGCTTACCGACCACAGCACATCCACAACCGTACACCATCGGGTGGCTTCACCAAGGATGGGATCTTCGCGTGAGCCAGTAGTGTTGCCTTCCATACAACATCAAGCCCTTCACGGATGAGGTATTGTGTGACATTGCTCCCCTTGAAGTTTGTGATGTATTATTAGGACAACCATACTTGTGGAAGCGAC
>APFE030084704.1:34289-71159 GCA_000404065.3 Pinus taeda
CATAGCCCAATGGTAGCCAGCCTTCATCTTTCAACCTATAAACATATACAATTACAAACCATAGAGTTAGCCATCTATTCAAATCATTAATCAAAATCAATAACCCTTTGAGAGAGCCCTCTCAGGCTGAGGCTAAGCCTTAGTCAAAAGTATGGTTTGAAATAGTTACTTGAAATTAACCTGGCCTGCAGCCTTCCAGTGCTTGATTTTGAGATAACAGATCCTATAAAATAATCTCTTTAAAATCTATTAACAACACCCTAAACTCTATTGTTATGTCATTTATTTTCTCTTTCAAACTTAAATTCTTCAGCAAAATGTTAAAGAAAAAACTTTCCCTTTTTCCTTCCATCAAAAACTTCTTTGTTGTGCATAGTATCACCCATTTCCTTTGTGTAACTACTGCAATTGATCTTGTATCCTTCTTCCTCCTTCATAGGTAGCAACCCAAACTTCTTTCAACCCTTATTTAGTGAAAAAGTATTTTTACTCTAGGATGGGCTACTTTTTTATTGAATTTTCAAGGCCTCCCCAACAACAAATGGTAGGCGTCCATTAACACAACATCCCATAATACTTGATCATGATCATTACCAAGATGGAAATTTAGAAGTTCTTCTCTAATTCAACAACATAGTGTCCCTTTTGTAATTAAGAGACTCGATATTCATTTGGATGTCAGGTGCATTTTAACTTTAACTGTTCCAAGGCTTCCTTAGATGCCAAGTTCTTGGTGCTACCACCATCTACAATAAGTGAACAACACTTACCTCCAATCTTACATTTAGTTCTAAAAATTGATTTTGACATTCTAAATCTCTCTATAGGCTATCACTTTGGCTTCAACAACACGACTTTGGAACATAGGACTTTCACCATGCTCTTGTTACACTTCATCAATGTTATCTCCAACCACTAATCCGATGTACCTTCAAATCCTCAAGAAGTATCAATTTTTTCATTAACTTCTGTTAACATTAAGTTCTTTGGACACTCAAATGCTCTGTCCTTACACTCCACACTTGAATCATTCTCTCGAAATGTTCTTCTTTCTACCTCTAGGTCTCTAACCTTCATGATGTCTTAATTTCTTATAGTTTACCTAGTTTCAACATTAGTATTGTTACCTTCTTCACCTTTTCATCCACTTCTTTGCCCTCTTCTTGTCACGTTTTTACCTCTACCTCTTATTCCTTTACCACATGAACTTGGTTGCTTCTTGAGTTCTATTAAGCCTTCAAGGTAAGCTAATATACATATGTAACTAATTATTCTCACCATGCTCAACTCACCATGAGTAACATAATCAAGACCATTATTGTATCTACCAAAATCCACATCTTCTTCATTGCTATGTCCAAATCATCATTTTCTTTTGTTGCATTATTGTTGTCAAGTTCCCCCCTCTCCCGTTCCTTCTTTCTTCCTATACTCTATTCTTCGTCTTCTTCTTCTCCTTCTAATATCCTTCGTTGCCTCCTCTTCTCCTTCATCTTCTTATCTTCAACATAGGCTTAGCATACCAGAAAATACCAAGGTCTTGATAAACTACCACCATTAAATATTAAAGACCAAGGGAAAAAATCACCCACTTAAATAGATTGTTGATGAAAAGGTCACGTGAAGACTTGCTTTTGAGGTGACCAATCAAACATCAATGTGAAGGATGTTATGTTGTGGCAAATGGGGGAAATATGATGGGAAAGATACAATGGCTCAAATTTCATCACAAGGTACCTCATTTTAACTATAGTCTAAAACAAAAACACTACAAAAGATATGAGTGGATAAATGACAAAGATAAGACAACTCAAGATATTTTAATAGCTTCCCTAATCCTTCCAACCTGCAAAACTTCGCCTTCATGAAATATTTTAGCTATTCAATGGGAAACTCACGGATGATTAGACCTCCATTGGTAAGTCAACCATTCACCATTGCCAAACCTATATCACTAACTCGACCCATGTCCACCGCCAAATGTTTGAAGACCAAATTTGTAATGGGAAAGAAGGTCGTTGACTTTACTCTTTCTTACTGTTAAATGAGCTCCTTGTTCCTCAACCTCCTACATCCATCTTTGTATTTAAAGAACCTTACCCTCCTACATCATGTGAGTGACTCTATTCGTCAATCTTCCATTTCTTTTAAGCAACCAAGTGAATTTAAACACAAATTTCTCAATCTTCCTATAGTCATCAAGTGTTAAAACCCCATAGCCTACTATAATTGATCAAGCAACTAAAAGTTCCTCTCCCACTAGTCAAATGGCCTTAATACCCTGAATTATCCCTTTATTTATTCCCCTCACTTTGTAAAATCAACAAAGTACCATAAAAGATTTTAGATTCAAGCTCAAAGAATGATCAAAGTAAGACTTGACTTTCATTGAGTCGAGAGGCTCATTCTACAGCCCAGTATGATGTATAACTTTGTCCATCCGTAATCAAAGTTGAAATTTTGCTCATATCGGCCGAAAAAAATAAAAAATAAAAATAACTATATAAAACATTTAAATAATATCAGTTCCTAAAAAAAATTACACTTTAGAAAATTAGATCCCTCATTACTGATATTAAATCCATATTTAAAATAAATCCATGATAATAAATAAATATGGCCAAAAATTAAAAATTTAACTTCCACTCTGGGAAAATTCAAATCTCACCCTACCAATTAATTGACCATGAAAACGAAACCTTCATAATTATTTAAAATATTGTAGTCACCGACCTGCTTATTCGTTCTTTTCCTCCCCTTTTTTTTACGCTTTTTTTTCCCTCGTTAGAACTTCGTCTTCTCTCTTTAGCGTGTTCATCCCGTTTGTTTGGTCGGTTGGTATGTCTACATGTACTTTTATGGTAAAAAATGTGTTCAATCATTGTTTTTCATTGCCACGTGTCTATTGAGTAAGTACGTTACGCATGCGTATCACATACATTTTAAAATCCCACTTTGTCTATCTCAACTTTGCCACGTATCTGTCAACATACAAAGTATGCCTCCTTCCTTACCCCATCTTAAGATCCCACTATGTCGGTTAAGGTTTTGCCACGTGTTATTCTACATAGTCATATAAAGGAATCCCAAGCAAATAGTTGACAAAAGGAAAGAGGTTTTAGTGGAGAAAGGGAACAAGAATAATAAGGAGTGAGTGAGTGAATTTGCTAAGTGTGTGATGTGTGCATTTCACCCATTTTCACTTTTTATGTACATGGATCACTCTCATTTCTCACTTTAGGTTGTTTATCCACCTCTAGCATTATGGCATATTATTTTCTCAAATCTTACTCATTATTCAAACCTTAGCTATTTATGCATTTTCTTTCTTTTTCTTTCCTTAAAAGGTGGAGCATAGGGTAGATATGAGAAGGCATTTAGTTTGTCATCTTTATTTGAAACTATTCCCTCACATAAACTTTTTTTGTTTGGTTTTGTTTTATACATATGTCTAAACCATGATTCCATGGCTCTCTAGTCCATTTTACAATATGGCCATTCCTCTCATGTTTTACTAAGTTACAATCAACTAGAACATCTTTTTCTCTTAAACTCTATATAGGTGAGTTCCTATGTTTTTGTGTTAAACCATGACTCCACGACCCTTTAGTCTATTTCACTATATGGCCATTTCTCTCATGTTTCACTAAGTTACAATCAACTAGTACACCCTCTTCTCTTAAACTCTGTATAGGTGAGCTCTTATGTCCTTATCTTAAAAATATAAATTATTTATTTATTTTTATTTTTTAACCTAATAAAAAACCTAGCATCCTAAGTTTATTAAACATTTACTTATATAATTACTATTTACATAAGTTTTAAAGTTGTAAAATAAATATTAATTCATAACTATAAGGCAACCTTCATACTAAAGATTTGATAAGCAATGGGCACCTCATAGTGACACTGGTACACATTGAAGAATATCTTTTGGAACATACAATGAAATATCATATTGTTCAATGTGCATGTGATGCACGCGCATTAAACAATAAATATACCATTATATTTCTTGTAGTGTACATTAGTGTGAGGTTCATAAGCTTCGTTAGTTAAAAATAAGTTATCCCACATAAAGAGTCTTTAGATCAATTCTTCTTATCAATGGTAAAATTATGTTAATGATATTATGGTTTACTATGGTTTTCATATGTCTTTAGATCAATTCTTCTCATCAATGATAAAATTATATTAATGATACTATGGTCTTCATATGTGTTAATTGTTTGCTAAAAGAAATCACCATAGTAAGTTATATATGTATGAAATGAGAAAAACTTCTTATAATTTGAGTATATTTTAATATTTCTAGATTAAACAAGTGTTTATATCCCATGCTTTTCTTAGTGGCCCTTTTAGAAGAGAGTTTTTTTTGTTTTGTTATTCTTATTTTCATATCCACATCCTTCTTTATTGTAAATGACCCTTTTCTCATTGTATATTTTTCTATTTGCCTTTTTGAACAAGGTAAGGATGTATGTTGCTTCTTTAATTTTATGATCTTTGTTATTTTACTTTGTTGTGAAGTTTTACTCCTTTTAGATTCAAATTTGTTATTAATATATTAGTAATTTTATTATTATTATCATTTTCAAATCTAATTAATTTGAATTTTTGGAAAAGTAATTTTTTTTAAGTAACGAATCTCCTTTAGATGCTTCCTCTCATCGGTTGTTTCTCCTTCAATTTTTTTATCCTATTGCTCCACTTTGATGTGAAATTCTACTTCTTTTAGATTCAAAATTGTTATTAGCACATTAATAGTTTAGTTATTTGATTTTTATCTTCAAATTCGATTGATTTAAAATTTTGAAAGAGACAGTTTCTTTTTACCCTAAGGTAACACTTCTTTGGGAAAACACTCAAACACTTCCCCTTATTCCAAGAATTGTACTTAAGGTAATCCTTGGATTCTAAGCCATAAGACCAACTAAAAAATAGAGCTTGAAGCTATAAAAACAATATACTCTTGAAGAGCTCACCATTTTACTTAGAAAAATGTACCTAGGTGGTAGAATAACACTCTCCTCACAACTGCCTAAACTAAATATGATTAATAAAAGTATATATTTACAATTCTCTACCATGTTATAATTATAACAAATGGTAGCCAATTACAACGAAAAAAATGCTAGTGTGTTAGTAAATTATGTTAGTTGTTATGCAATTAAATCTTTCTAGCTTTCTCAATGATTATATGAATAACTCATTCTTGATTGAGTTCTTGATAAGTTGAATCATAATGCTTTTGTTATAATGACATTTTCACACACACAAAAGGTTTTAAAAGTCATTTTATTCATTTTCTATTTTTTTAAAGCAATAACATGTATATTTTGTATTATAATGTTGTTGTAGCCACACTGGACAACATAATAATGCAAAGACAATGTAGCCATCTGAAAAGATATCCTGAAACTTTTCCAAAATTTTGAATATGTTGTCTAGGGAAATTGAACAATCCTTCACAGAGGATTTTGAAAAGTTACTACTAGTATAAATTATCAAAGAAAAACACTCGAGATAAGAAAATTTGCAAAACATTAAACATTAGTAAATAAAAGCATGGTAGTTGTAGGATTCCTCTTGGTTCTACATTTTTCCTTGAATGTTTTGGTCTACAACCAACATTTCCTAATCATCATATTATTGTTGAACAACCTCACCTTCCTTAAATTTTTCCACTATAAACCCAATACACAACTTGGCATTTGAAGTTGTTGAAGTAGGATGTTTGATTAGACTCAAAACCACTTGTTGAAGAGTAACACATTGAATTTGAAAATCTTCTATATGCCTCTTTTGATTTTGCAAAGTTTCTAAAATGAAGGCATATTCATCGTTTCTAATTTATTTATTAGAATGTATCCTACCAATAATAGATAAAATCAAATTCATATTATCAATAATGAAATATTCCTAGTTCCTCAAAGCTCTATGAATATCAAGGGCCTCACACAATGGGCATCTCCAAAAATTCCCATGGTCCATTCTAAAGGAACTATACAACACATGTAAAAAAACCTTACCACTCATTACTAACAAACTACCATGTCCATCCATTAGTCGTTTTTTAAAGATTCCCTTAGGTAATTGACAATAGAAAATAAGACAATCAATTTCAGAATTTGTTCCAATAACCTCTTGATGTTCAATTTAGTCAGGAAGGTGCATCAAAGGCTTTAGGAGGAATAATAATGTAGCTACAATTCTAGGCCACTACACCAAAAAGAAACCTGTAGCGGAACCATCAAATAGGCTTGAGAGAACCATAATCATAGAGGAGGACTAGAAAATGTCTGAAGAATGGAGGAAAATCCCCAATTCACAATAGGATATAACATAGCAAGGAACCCCAAAGGCTCCCCAAATCATAGACTTGAAGCAAATCCATTATCCCACTTACAATAAAACTAAAATCTAAGTGCACTTGATGAACATGTTTCCGAATTAAATGTTGAGTGTGTGAGGGTCTCACAAAGGTTATGCAACTTGGGTGCCATGTTACATGGTTAAGTCACCCATGTCAATTAATGTGCCATTTGTATCTCATGTAAATCAAATACATTATTATGATTTAATATTAAGATATGGAGGAGGTTGACACTTTGTGCTTAAGGCACCATAATCTAGTAGAGAAACCATATTAGCTAGTTGTTCTACTCTTTAGCTAAGCTCTATTAAAATGTGACAGTGTTTGATGTTTTCAAACCCGTTGATTTCTTTTCATATTTTCCTGACAACTCTTGTGAGGATTTGAGAATCAATTTTATAATTAATGTTAATTCCCCAATAAAAATAAGACTTTTGATAAAAATTGCTTCAAGTAGCCTTAGCCTTGGAATAGAGGCAATGTCTCCACTTGATTTTTGACACTCTACACATATCCCATTCAAATATATATTTTTGATTTGCTTCAAGATCAAGAATGGTCCTGCTTGCACTTGCCACCCTATCTTATTTACTAATGTTAACATTAAATTGAAAACATATTTAAAGCACATGGAAATAAAATTGATGTTTTTTTTTTTTTTTTTTTAAATCAGCTTGTTATATTAGATCAAAATACATATATTACAAAATAGTTTGCCTGAGAAGACAAAGATAAACCTCCTACTAATCGCTTGGCCAAAAAAACAACCACAGAACCCCGGGGCACACCACGGAGGGCGGCAGAGGATTGTGGTTCACCAAAAGTTAACAGTGTTTCGACTCGGTTCCATACAGATCTGAGGGCAATTGTAGTGGTGCCCAGAGCTAAAAACGACAGATACAAAACAAACATGAAAATTAGGAAAAACATCATGAAAACAGACATGACAAACTGCTGAGACTCAATACATATCTAGAACTATGTAATTCTTGGAGGTGTCCTGCGCAAACGACGCCTTAGCCTTGCTTTCCTGGGATGGCGCAGGAAGAGTGCTTTGGCGGTCGCCTTTGTGCCTGTCCGGAATTTCCCCTGCATTCCTAGCTTCCTGATTAATGGTGTGCTGCAAAAGACTGATGAGGACAATGAGTTTTTTGAAACAGCGTCAAATTGTTGTTCGAGACTGCTAATCTTGAATTCCAAACTCTCCAGAATTGCCATGTGTTCCTCTGTTGTAACCACAATTGTTTGTTGGGATTGCCGCACTTGGTTGGCATAATCCCCCTACATGCTAATGGCCTTAACCTGCATGGTATTCATTCTCCACATTTCGGCTTGCGTTCGCACATATTGAGTGGCTCGCGTGGTGACTGTGCCAGGATCCTGCACCCAGTCCATTTCCTTCTCCACCTCCTATGCTTCCAAGTTCTTCTCCTCTTCATTCACGATAGCCTCCAACTCCTCAATTTTCTACTTTTCTTTTTGTGAAGTGCGAGTCTCATAAGCTTCCCTGGCTCTTTTCAAGTCTCGGTTAGCCGAGGCACTACGGCTCCCCTCACTCGCCATTGTCTTAACTGCACCCGACTGATCGCTCTACGCACTGAGGATAAGGGAGAAGGTAATCCGCTTGTAGCTCGAAGAAACAATGGCCTTTCTTATGCCTGGGCTTACGATTAAATAGATGGAATTGGGAGAGTAACCGGGCAATTTCCGGCCTATCCCCTGTTTCTTGCATGTCTTTTCATCATTATTTTTGGTTGATGGGTTGTGTTTCCGGTGATGATCCGACGTCCTGCTCCTGCGGTCACCTTTCTTACTCTTCTCCGTAGCATTCTAGGTGTCCCATCTCCCGTATGGGCATCGACGACGTTCTTCTTTTGTGATCATAGTTCTGTTGGGCCTTACCTCCTCCTGCTTGAGCATTGAATGCTCCTGTCCAGTCCGTCCTTCATACTCCAACGATCCCTTAATTCTCTTAGCAGCACACACAAATTTCATCATCATTTCGTTATGCCTGCAGAGATCACTGCCTTTTCGATCCTACCTTTCACTCATCAAATCTTGCCTCGAGAGCAGGGTGCATTTATTTTTTAATTCCGGGCAGATGATGTCCTGCCAACAGCTGTCCAAAATATTGGTGGGGTTCTCTATCCCAACGTTTGCCAGATGGTCCGCTACTGCATTGGCCTTGCGGCGAACAGCCTGAAAGACTAAACCTTTCAGCCACCCCAAGTGTTCTGCTATGTTTTCTGTCACTTTCGCCAGTCGCCAGTGCTGTGTGACCTTACTAGCCTTGGCTCCCGCATACATTCTTCTGGCTGCTATGATTGCGAGCTGGGAATCCCCCTCAACTACTGTAGCTCCCGCTTGTAAATTTCTCATAATTCTGAGACCCTATTCCATTGCTGCGAACTCCATCTCATTGTTTGTTCCTTCCCAAGTCAAAGTTTTTCTGTGCATTAGGAGCCAGAGGAAGGTTCTAATTTTTGGCCAGAACTGGGAATCCCAGAACTTGCTGCTCCATGAAATATTTTCAACCTGCTCTGAGTTTTTGATATAGTTTCTGGCTTCTTTGAGCGTAAAATTGCCCCCAACTTGCTTTCCCCATCTGAGTTGATCGTTGTCCCCCACCTTCCTAATTCTTCTTTTATTTAATATATTTCGCAGGTTCCTCACATTGTTGTTTTCCTCATTTGTGTTCTCTATTTCACTGATTGCCCAACTTCTCCATTCCGAGTCTCTATTATTAGGAGTCCAATAGTGATGAACCATTGTTTTCCCACACTCTTGATAGTTTCTTTGCAGTTCTGCAAACTCTGGCCTTTCTAACTTGGGAAGTTGTTGCCAAGCCTCCCAGAAGAAGGTCGTTTCCCCATTGCAGATTTCCCAGAAGCTATTCTCCTGTATAATTTCCTGATTTCTCCTTGCTAGGTTCCATACTGGGGACCCTTCTGGATTCTCTTGCATTCTGATTAAATCTTGGATGCTATGCGTTGGAGCATATTTCTCCTTCCAATGTCTAGCCCAAGGAAGATTCGGTTCTTTCAGCCATAATTTATAGTGAATGGATCAAGCAGGTTTAACCCTCCTAAGTACTTAGGTTTGCATAATTTATTCCATGCGACTAGAGCCCATTTTCTCTTCTCTGCATTTCCTGTCCATACGAAAGTTCTCTGTATTACTCTCATTTGCTGAAGGACTCCTTTGGGAGCCAGGATTAGGGAGAAGATATATTGTGGAATAGCTTGCAGAACCGCTTTGGTAAGAACTAGCCTCCCTGCAAAATTGAGGGCCCTATGGGTCCAGTGATGACATCTCTTCTCCAAGTTAGCTATGATCTTCTCACAATGAGTTTTTTTCCAAGGTTTATCTGTTAAAGGAGCTCCTAGGTACCTCGAGGGTAGACTGCCTCTTCGGAAGCCTAGAATGCTCAAGAGATTCTTCTGCACAGTGAAATGTGTATTGAAAAAGAATATAGTGGATTTAGATAGATTTATTTCCATACCTGAGGCTTCACTGAAAAGATTCAGGATCCTTTTATAGCCTTGGGCTTCTTTGACTGTTGGAGATCCATGTAACATTGTATCATCAACAAATTTTTGATGAGTGGTAGCTGGAATGGAGGGCAAGGACTGCAGTCCTTTGATCTTTCCTTCCTCTTTAGCGCTTCGAATGAGTCTGCTTAAACCTTCCACCAGGATAACAAAAAGGAAAGGAGATAGAGGGTCTCCTTGTCTAAGTCCTCGTGATGGGGAGAATTGGTCGACAGGGGCACCATTAACCAATATAGAAAATCTGGTAGATTTGATTAGGGCTAAAATCCATTTTATCCATTGATTGGCGAACCTGAAAGCTGTCAAGATAGCTTCTAGGTAATTCCAGTTGACTTTATCATAAGCCTTTGACAAATAAAGTTGCATCATCATGCCTGCTACTTTCCTGGAGTGAAGGGTATGAATCATCTCCTGAGCAAAAAGGATATTTTCCAAAATTTGTCTTCCCTCCACATATCCCGATTGTTCCTCTGAAATGAGGCCCGGAAGAATAGGTTTTAGTCTATTTGCTATGACTTTAGAGACGATCTTGTAAATAACATTGCATAAAGCAATAGGTCGGAATTTTGCAGGGGTGTTGGCTTCCTCTTCTTTAGGGATTAGTGCTAGGAAAGTAGAATTTAGAGATTTGGGAATTGAGGCAGAACGCCGAGAATCCTCCACCACTTCCCAGACCTCATTTTTTACAATTTCCTAGCAAGCCTTGTAAAAATTGATGGTGAAGCCATCAGGCCCAGGCACTTTGTCATTTGGCATATCCTTCACCGCTTCCTCCATTTCTTCTAAGGAGTTTTCTCTAGTTAAAGCAAGGTTTTGCTCATTAGAGATTGTCTTGGGAATAGATTTGATGAGTTCAGCTATTGCTTCTGTTCTGTCTACCATTGGTTCCTGAGCAATGCTGTTGAAATGCGCAGTCAGCAGGGTAGAAATACCTTGATGATTCTCAATGATGTCCCCTTGTTCGCTTTTGAGACTGAGGATTTTATTGACACCCCTCTAGTCCACTGCTGATCTGTGAAAGAACTTGGTGTTCTGTTCCCCTTCCTTGAGCCATTAGATCCGAGACTTTTGCTTCCAAAGGATCTCTTCCTGTTGGCACCAGAGCTACCATTGTTGCATTAATATTTTTTCTTTGTTTGCAGTTTCTGGGTCACTATCTCCCATAATCCAATCTTTGTGAATCTGCTCTAGCTTCTCTTATATCTTGGCTTTTTCTTTGAATATGTTCCCAAAGACTTTTGTATTCCATGTTTTCATTTGATTTTTGATGTGTCTCAATTTACCTTGAAGTTTGAACATTTTGGTACCTCTGATATCCAACGGTTCATGCCACCACTTCTCGACAAGTTGAGTGAAGTCCGGATGATCAAGCCAAAATTTCTCAAACCTAAAAGGTTTATTTCTAGGAATGCCCTGTATAGTAGCCATCAGAGAGATGGGCCAATGATTTGACCCTCCACAAGGAAGAATATCAGAATCTACTATTACTCCCTCCAACAGCAGACTTTCAGATATTAGAAATCTATCAAGATGAGAGGTGATTTGTCTCTCCCCTCCCCTTCTGTTGTTCCAAGTATAGGCCCCACTCTTGGGGTAGATATCGACTACTTTAGTTGTATTAATAAAATCTAAGAATACTTCAGAATCTTTGTTGAGTTTCCTTATTCCTCCTTTCTTCTCTGATAGTGTAGTTATCATATTGAAATCCCCCCCTATTATTGCTTTCGCTCTGGGATATCTGAGATTCAGATTCAATAAAGTTCTTAGAAAAATGTATTTCTCTTCTAACTTTTGAGGCCCGTAAACATTGGTGCACAAATAGGTCTCTGAGTTGCTTATCACTTGAAGTTCTATGGCTTAAAGTGTATGGTAGCCTCAGAGGAGAGGATTTTGATTACATGTGGATTCCACCAAGTGACTAAACCTCCCTCCCATCCATGACTGGCTGTTTCCAAATATTCCATTTGTCTACCTAGCTTTTTGCTTGCATTTTTAATAGTATTACTTGCACATTTGGTTTCTTGCACAAATATAATATCCGGTTTTTCCTTTTGGACCGTCCTTTTTAACAGTCTCTGTTTTGTTTGGCTATTGAGCCCTCTAACATTCCAAGAGATGACCTTCGTTTTAACACATAAAGAATTAGGATCTGAGAGAAAAGGCTTCTAGAGCTTTCATCTTACCAGAGTTTAAGAGCATTTGTCCCATTTCCTGCAATGCTTCATTATTGGATCTCTGTCCTCTTTTCTTCCTTTGTTTGGAGCTGGTGGTTGTTTGAAGTAAGCTTTTTGTTTGGAGTCCCATTCCTTTTGCTATGCTGAGTTTCCTGTATTGCATCTCCAACTCTACCTTTTGCTTAGCTATGAATATTTCATTAATTTTCCTAACTTCCTCTTACGGTATGTTTTCCATCCCCTTCTTTCTCCAATCTTCCACCATATCTGGTAGATTAACTCCTTCCCGCTCTAAAACCTCATTGAGCTCCATTTCCTCACTGCCTATGTCACTTATGAGCATCTCTGAATCCTCATCTGCTCCTTCTGTGCCTTCCTGATTTTTTTCCTTACTGTTTTGAATATTTTCCTCCATTACTTTGGTTGTTGCTTCTATTGTTGTTTTGTTTGTTTCACTGGTCTTGTACTCCTTATTATGGTCCTCTGAGTCAATTTCAGTTTCCAACACTTCAAAAGCATTACTTGTGTTACCTTGTGTTGTGCTTATTCTGCTTGGTCATTTCTTGTTTGCTCTCTTTTTTGCTCTCGGTCAAATGAAGGTGTCCCTAATCTTTCCTTCTTGATCCTCCTTATGTGCTTCCGCTAATTTGTTTAATGGACATTCTCTGATTAAGTGTTCATGCTCATGGCACTTCCTGCAGCGAAATGGAATTTGCTCATAGTCAATAGCTTGGAAATAGTCCTCATCCCTGTATTCTAGCCACAACCCTTCATGAAATGCCCTAAAACATCCATCTCCACAAAGATCCGAGCACAGGAAGTATATCTTTTTTGCAGCATGGCCTCTGAAGCTTTAATAAAAGTTGCTAAATTGTCACCTATTTGTTTTAGAACAGCATAGCCCCAATAGTCTATTGGGAGTGCGAAGAGGCGAATCCAGACTGGCACATGCGTGAAGGTTTCTTTCTCTGGCACAAAGTTGGGTTTCCACGACTTCATGTAGAGGCACGCTGAAGCGAAAAAGTAAGGGCCTCCATCAAATATTCTATCCTTGTCTTCTAAATTGGAAAAAACAATTGTAAAAAAACCTTTTGCTCCTAGGTGCAGTCTTACATCACCTTTGGGTTTCCATTATTGTTTTATCCATTGACATAGTGCTCTTTCCGTTGGCCACAGTCCCATGAACTTGCATATAACTACATGTTCAGTCATGTGGTCTCTGTAGGCTTGTAATCATGGGTCCGTTAGAACCACCCTTAGGACTTCTGCCACTTTAGGTTTGCATGGGCCTTGAGCCGGTTTGTCAATGATATTTTCTTGTGTGTTCTTCCTCCCTTCGCTTTCTTTCTCCGGAGCAGTCTTCTCATTGTTCTCTTGCTCCTTCTCTTGTTTATTCTCCTGTGCTGAATGAGCTTGCACTTCCTTCGCTTTGCTTTTACTGTTTGCTCTTCGGTTTCCCTCTTTCCCTTTCATCTTTTGAGCATATTGTTCCTCCTTTTCCCCGTATTCGCTTCTTCCCTTGCTGGTTCCTTCCTCTTGCTTTGACCTTTCATACCCTATTATTTGCACCCCTTCCTGTGCTGGTTGTTTATTCATGATTATCTGTTTATATGTGGGGGTCCCTATGGACCCCTCGTTTACCATCTGTCGGGTCAGGATCTGTCCCTTTCTGAATAGTTCTGCCACCCTAACCCTGTTCCTGTCCAGTTTCAAACCCTAGGTCTGAAAATCCGTGAACTGTCTCCTCTGTTTTCCCTAGCTCCCACTCAAGAAGACAAGTTGGGGAAATAAAATTGATGTTATAATGAAAGTATTGAAACTTTATTTCAAAATTTTACATATTTAAATACATAATACATTAAATCAAGGGATTATTAAATTATATGTTATTTACAATTATAAGGCTAAGTCTAACTATTCTACCTTTTTCCCTTTATTGTTGGAATTGAGCAATTTAATTCTTCACGAGGTTATCATTTTTTGTTGCTTGAAATGTGTAAATTGGATTTAGAGCCTTGATATATCTTTGGGGCTCTCAGACTATACAAATTTAACAATTGAAGTATGTTATTCCAACATATTTTGACCTAATTTTTAGCAAACTCGTTGGAAAATATACCAAGAAAGGACAAATCTTAAAACGTTTAGATTAAACTTAATTATAGAGGTCACAATATTAGTAAAGCATTTTTTAAGATTTATTTATGACATTTTTCTTCAATAATGGTGATGAGTTAGTCACATTCACAAATACAATCAATAATAATTAATTTCATTTTAAATTAACAAGTAAATTATAAGATATTTTCCTATTTAAAAAAAAAAAAAAAATATGTTATCAAATTAATAGTAATTTATAAATTGTGCTTATATTACTTGATTAGTCCTTGCTTAAAGGCAACATAAACCATAACAAATAATTTTTTATTTAGCATTAGTCCCAACATATAAATAAAAAATTTAATCTAAAGTTTTAGTCTAAATTATGCTAAACATTTTTTCTTGGGTGTATTAAATACTTACAACATATTTATTAGGGAAATCATAAATTTTGAGATCTTATTTTTACACCAATAGGACCAACTTTAGGTTGTAGGATTAGAGACTATTTAAAGACGTTTTTGGTGTTATGTTTCCCCCCCCGAACTAAATTGAACTAACTCTAACTAAATTGAACTCCTATAACTCAACCTAACTTAGAAATTCTAATGAATCTATCTCATAACTCATGAACATGATGCTAGGGAAGATAACAAGAGCTACAAAATCCAGGGAGGGAAAAATTGTGGAAATTTCTATTTTGGAATAGAGATTCTAGAATTTTAATTTAATTATCAATAATTATTAGGTGGGTGGTAGGGATTTAACCTCCATGGAATACTCTTAGTAGTAGTCACATATCAAAGGTTGGGATTTATCTTAAAACTGGTTATGTCTTTTTTGTCATTTCAATTAAATAAATTAAATAAATAAACGTGCATATGAACATGAGCTATGGCTTTTTGGGTATGTGGTATTAGTAAGCCATAATATTTCCCCATTTTCATGTAATCACAGTAGATCCATCTTAACTATGATTATAGCAAGTGTTGAGAGGGATCAAATCTCTTTCACTTGCAAACCTTTTAGAAGGAAAAAAATGAAAAAATGTTTGCACCTCTAGAGATATGATCCCTCTTGAGGCCTGATATATCCATGGCTAAAATGGACCTGCACTAGGTCCACACACACACACATCATGTATAAATTGGTAAATAGATTCAACCCCTTGGGCGTTTGGATTGTGTAGACTACATAGCTTAAATGCTTTTCCGTTATTAATATATTTTTAAATACATGTCAATATTTCTTAACCCTGAATATTGAAATATTTTATTTACGACCTAGATTGATTTATTTTATTATTAATGTTTTTTTAAATGACATAATTTTATATTTAAAATTAAATGGAATTACACATCTCCCTCTTCATTTTTTGTGGGCTAAGTATCATATTGCCTTCTAAAACTAGGATTTACATGCATATGCTAGAAACGTTAGGTCAACCTTTCACTAGGGAGATCAAACCATAGCCAAAAGTGGACTCTTTGCAGAGAGACATAGGATATCATGCTTTACAAAAGACTATATAGAAAATGTGTATACTAAAAAATATTCCAGATTGGCCTAGATAGTGAACAATATAATCATAATGCAAAATATACTTGAGCATAACAAGGATAAGATGAGGGATTAGAGTTAGTAGTGACAACCTAAATAGGGTCTTCAATGTTAATAGGGCTGCTTTCTACCAAGAGAGGAATGCTAAGACACTGCTCAATGCGACCTAATCATTGATCAATGTCTCTCAAGTGAAAATGAAGGTGCTCCAAAGAGTGTATGATGTAAGCGTGGTGCTCAAAACAATCCATAAAAATCTTGCATAGGAGGAACTTTAAGTGCCAATACAAGTCAATGGTTTACATGTATTGATTAAATCGGCCTTGGGTAATGCCCCTTGGGTAATTCAAAGGAAATGCATTAAGGTAGGGTGAAGAGGATAAGGTGCTAGCCCCAAGTTGCCCCAAGTTGTATGGATCGATGGAATCGTGGCCCAAAGTTTTGGGGGCTATGCCAATTGGGGCAAGCGGTTAGTCCTAGCCCTCGGGTGCATGGTCTCATGTGGCCCTATTTTTCCGCCATAAGGGGTCAATGGGAAGTTTAATGTTCCTACAAAATGACCGATGGAGGGTGAAAATGTCACTCCATTAGAAAAAAACAAGGAAAATTTGTATGACAATTAGACTATAGGTTGAATTTGTAGGACAATTAATAGTCAAATTCAGGGTGAGCTTTGGAGAGCCATAGATTTTGGAGTTTCGGCAAAATTGAGCTCATAAAGAGTGCACTTGGGGATTTTTGGATGTTATGAATCCATTGGTGACCTCTAATTTCTAATTTGAGAACATCTAAGTAGCCTTTTTGTAGGTTTTATACAAAATATGTATGGATCAATCAGGATTTGGAAGCAGTTCTGGAAGGTGTTGGGGCATGGAGAAGGCCTTGTAGGGTATTCTCACCTTTAGAAGTCTACCACAATAGATGTAACTTGTAGGGTTTAGATCAGGTTCACTTTTCTCATTATCATATGTTGAGAGAAATTTTTTTATGTGCTTCAATGTGGAATTGAAGTGCTCATATGCTCATTTTAGCTCATTTCAGCTGGAGTATGACATCTTTGTAGGATATGTTTTTTTTGCTAATGTTTGCAAGAGTTATTTGCAAGATAACATGTCCTTGTAGGGATAATAGCTACATTTTTATCATAAAAAAATAATTTATGTACTCCCATTTTTCTACTAAATATATGAGTGGTATAGCTATGTTGGCAGGCCTAGAGATGTAGCCCAGGAGGGGTGAATTTCATCAACAAATATTTTGTTATCTCTTCATTGTTCCTGCATGAGTTATGTGTTGTTAGGTTGTTTATGTTAAGTTACATGTAAATGATAATTCATGACTTGAAGAGACATTAGAAAAATGTGTTTGTTTCAAGACCCATTTTATCTTGCAAAGCATCAACACGGTCCTATTTTTGTTTTTATTTGATTTTGGAAAAGAGGAAGAAATGACCTACTCAAATTTCTGATCATCCTGAGTATAACTTGGCTTCCGAGTTGAGGAATATTTGTATAAAGGTCCCTCTTCTATAGGATATAAAAAATATTCCTATGTGTACTAAGATTGTTAATGAACTATGTCTTAAGAAGACAAGGAGGAAGAGAGTTGAACCTCAGACTATCTAGTTTGTTGGAAGACCCAACCGAGTTGATGACAATATGTGCTCAAGTGGAGAAATATATTGATACTGGAAACCCAATGCTCTCTATTTAGATAGGTGATATCCTTATTCCCAATGTGTTAATATATATTGGAGTGGCTATCAATTTTATGACTAGGAAAACCATGGAACAACTTTGATTGACTCAAATTCGTTCCACCCCCACTGTGCTTGAATTAGCTGATAGATCTAAAATCAAACCGGATGGTGTGTTAGATGATGTAGTTTTCTTAATTGATTCATGGGAGTAACCCACAAATTTTATTATGTTACAACCAAAAAATCCTATTGGGGGGTACCCTTTGATCTTGGGACAACCATGGATTTCCATAACAGATGCCTATATAGGATGTCACTCAAATGACATGTATATTTCCCATGGGGATGCTAGGAAAAAGGTCACCTTGTACCCTCCTACCAAATATATTCAAGAGCTTTGAAATACCTTGTGGTTGGATTATGATAATAGTGATGAGGAGACTCTATTCCTTTCTTTAAGTAATCAATATACTCAATCAACTAAGGAGAGTGTGATCCGAGATTTTCTATACAACTTAGACACTATGTATTATTTTGAATCACTTCATCAGATCTTTAGTCCAAGTTTCCCGGAAAACTCTGATATCCAATCCTCACTCTCATCATTACAGAGCCTTGTAGCCACCACAAGTGTTCTCGATCCTAACACCACTCTTGTTGAGATTAGTCTAGGAAAGTCCTTATATATTAGTTCAAACCTGAACCCATCCCAACAAGAGCAGCTTGTGATCTTGCTGTGAGATCATCTTGATGCCTTTGCATGGAGTTACGAAGACATGAAGGGTATTCCCACTCAAATTGTACTATCATAATATATATAATATATAATATATATATATATATATATATATATTTAGGAGGGTGCCCGACTTGTTTGGAAACCTGAAAGGTGAATGAACCAACACTAAGAGAAGTTGTTAAAGAAGAATTACAAACTCTTAGATGATGGTTTTATCTATCCTATATCTAATAGTAAGTGGGTCTCTCCATTGGTACTAGTCCCGAAAAAGGATGGGAGATGGTGTATTTGTATTGACTATAGAGAAATAAATAAAGCCACTCTCAAGGACTACTTTCCCCTTCCCTTCATTGATCAGGTGCTAGATATCCTTGCAGGTAGAAAGTACTTTTCATTTTTAGATGGCTTCAATGAGCATAACCAAATACAAATATGACCCGAGGATTAGGACAAGACTATCTTTACTTGTCCATGGGGGACATTCGCTTATTGAGTGCTTCCTTTTGAACTTTGTAATGCTCCTGCCACCTTTCAAAGGGAAGTCTTGGATATTTTTGTTGACCTCGAGTGTGTAGAACTTTACATGGACATTTTTTCAATATTTGGTATTTCTTTCCAAGAAGCTCTTCAAAATTTAAAGAAAGTGCTCAATAGGTGTCAAGAGGCATGCTTCTCTTTAAGTGATAAGAAATGTATATTGATGTGAAAAGCAGGGGTGGTCCTTGGCCATATTATTTATGATAAGGGTATCTAGGTAGATTCGGCTAAACTAGAAGTTATTACAAATCTTCCTGCACCTAAAACACAAAGATAAGTGAGAGGATTCCTTGGACATGTGGGTTATTACCGAAGATTCATTGAAATTTTTTCTAGGATACCTGCCCTCTCTTTCGCTTATTAGCTAAGGATTGCGATTTATCTTGGACCGGTGGTTGCCATCGAGATTTTGTTAATTTGAAGGAAAACATAGTACACTCACTAGTCTTGAGGGGACCTAATTGGTCCCTTCCATTCTATATTTTCTTAGATGTCTCAGATACATCCATTGGTGCATCTTTAGGACAAGAAGAAAATCAGTAATCCTATGTTATTTACTTCATTAGTAACAACTTTTCATTTGCCGAACTTAACTATACAGTAATTGAGAAAGAGTTTCTAGCTGTAGTTTTCTCCATTAATAAATTTATATACTATATCATATTTTATGAAGTATTCATACATACAAATCATTCCGCCATAAAATATTTGATGAATAAACCTTTAACTAGCAGTAGGATAACTAGGTGGTTTCTTTTACTACACGAATTCAATGTTACTATAATCGATAGGCAAAGAAAATCAAATTTAGTAGTTGATTACCTTGATAGATTAGATAATCTTGGTCAATTAGTTCATGTAGATGACTCATTTCCTGATAAACGCCTTTTTTTTGTTTCAAAAAACTCTCCATGGTTTGATGGCATAGCTAATTATGTTGTCATAGGAAAAACACCACCACACCTATCCACTCGAGAGAGACGGAAGATCATTCAAAAAGTGTTTCATATTCCTAGATCCAAGGAGACCTCTTCTACATTAGACCTGACCTCGTTATTCGTAGATGCGTAAGAGAACAGGACATGTTTGATATCTCGAGGGCTACCCATGATGAGCCTTGTGGAGGCTATTTTGTTGATAAGAGAACAACATATAAAATTCTTTGTGCTGACTACTTTTGGCCTTCCTTTATTAGTGAATAAGAATAGACTCAAAATGTATTTTCAGCCCACCACCAAGGAGGATTTCAGAGAACAGGTACAACCACAATCATATTTGAATATGGTAGGTGGGGATACTAGCCTACTGTGATTTTTTTATTTACTCTTTTCCTAATAAAGAAAAGAGAAAAAAAAATCAGAAATAGATAAATAATAATAATAAAAACATGATTGTGAAAATTAGCTTGTTGGGGCAATCATGTAAGGGTATTCTTGAAAACCAGCTTGTTGGCAAGAAAATTCTTTTTGGAAATAAAAAGGAATACTAGAATTTTGATATATGGCTAATTTGTCTCTGAAAAGAATCAAGTTTCTATAAGGACTTCTTATGGCAGCTGAAAGATCGGATGAAATCCAGTCCTTACCAGGTTAGGGAAAATGGCATGATAAATTTTATGCAAGTAGCACAAGACTCCCGTTGCAGTTAATTCATCCAGGACAAAACATTATTTGACAAAGATATTTACTATCTAAGGTGAATAATATGTCCTTCCTCTTATCCCTTTTTTTAATTTTCCATATATTTCTTCTTTTTCCCCTAGGTTGAATGCCCCTCCTATTCTTCACATAATTTCCTGTCCCGATTTTTATTTTTCCCTCTCACCCTTGAAAATTGTTTCCCTTATCCCTTTTTTCATATATCTCTCTGGATCAACTTACCTTATTCTAAGTGCCCCATGTGATTTTCCTTCCCTTTCTTTATAATATCCCTGTCCTGCTTCTCTTTTTCCCTCATACGTTGCAGGTTTTGATGGTTTTTGAAAAGCCTTATTCAGGATTGAAAACATGGTGACACCTAAACATGGCAATAAGTTTGTATACAATCCAACCTGATCTTTTTAAGAGTCATCGTGATTGGTTACTTAAAAATAGGAATTATTGTATTTCAGTACAGGAATACTCTAGTACATTGTAGGAATTCCCGTGTTATAGTGCAGGAATCCCTGTATTACAATGCAGGAATCCTTTTGTTTCAGTGCAGGAATCCCTGTATTACAGTGTAGGAATCCTTTTGTTTCAGTGCAGGAATCATGTTCTAGTGCAGGAATTTTTTAATCATATTCTTTTCTACAAGCACAAGAATTGGTTGTAAATTGATTTCAATTTTTTTGGTTTGATTCCTTTAAATAAGTATAACGACTGTGTGTAATAATGATGGCCTTTGTACCTATATTTGTATAAGTGAAATTATTATCAAGCCTTAAAGGAATTGATTGATTAAAGAGCAAGAATTAATGTAGACCTACGCGGCCTATTCATAACAAGTGACTACCATTCCCATTAAATGTTAGGATGAGGGATGAATGCGTGTATGAAGGTCATTTCATTCCTTGTCATCATATCTGAATCTATGCCATTAGTAAGTTGGTTTCTCCTCTACCACATGTCATATAACCACTTTTTACCATCCATTCCTTGAAATTGTAATCGATATAAATCACCACTCCCAATCATCATTGCCTGAACCATTTAAAAAAAAATAAATCATGCCAAATATATTGTTCTCTTAACCAAATTTTGTATTGAAAAGGCAGTAGTTTCTTTGATGGGCGATGTAAAGTTCAAATGAGATGATGGAAGTATATGAATTAGGTGGTGAATCAACACATATTTTGAATGGATTCCCAGTACAAGGATCGTGTGGCATTAAAAAATCATTCCCGCACTTCCCAAGTTTTGAATATTAATAGCATAAGAATTCACGGATGAGAATTATTTAAAAGAAAATCTTTTGAAGTTTTGAATAGGTTGCAGGCTACAAAAAAATCTTAGATGTTATGGCGCCGATTTGAATTGAATCTTGGTCTGTCAAAGAGATGGAGGGAATGATGGAGTATGAAAGTAGTTTACCTATTTTGTAGGAAGTTGGTATTCTTTACTTTCTATATAAGTTTGACGGCTATGATTCCGCCATCGCTCAGGACTTTGTACGAAGTTTTGATGGGAAAACATCATTGTAGGCCCATTGAAATTTGAAGTGACAGAACAGTTTATTTTGCAGGCCACCAAGTTTCTTGCTACTGGGGAGAAATGGTTCAAGAAAGGTGAGATAGAGAAAGGTGCATGGTGTAAGTTCTTGGTGAAGGCTGATTGTGCAGATGATTAGAAGATAGGTGTGAAAAGAAGAGAGATGATTGAGAAGTGGCAACACCTACTATACATCTTATAAGTTTCCTTACTTGTGAAGGAAGATATTCCTTAACTTACCTATAACAAATTTGACTTCTAATGTACTTCGAATTTGGAAAGTTAATTAATTTTCCTTATTTGCTATTAAAAAGTCTAGATAAAATGTCTATAAGTGTGCAAAAGAGTCGGGAGGATCAAATGAGTTTTAAAATCTTCCATTATGGATTGATAAAAATTCTGGTTAATAAAGAGCTAGAAAATAGGGGATCTAGTTGGGAGGAGTTTTTGAAGTCATACCAGAGTGGGTGTGCTATGAAGATGGCTTGAAGTAAAAACCAGTAAGGGAATAAGCCTAAGAGAAACACAAAATCCAAATATGTCCAATATTAGAAAGGGAAACAATGATGAAGAGGTGACCATGATAAGAAACTCAAGACTACTAAACCTTAGTTAACAGAGTAGAAGGTAAAGAAGAGTGTGAAGGATAAGGTTATGGTACCAAAACCACCCCGAAGATTCACACGAGCATCATTGAAAGGTTGTCATGCTTCTTCTAGAAATAAGATATCTAAACCAACCACTTTATCTGAGGTTGATGTCATCGAAAAATTTGAGACTTCTCAAAGAGGCTATGCTTTCCCTGAAAACCTTCCATTGGGAATCCCCGTGGAAAATATGTATGTATAGGATAACATTTCTCTTCTGGAAGGAATAGCAACAATGGGCACCTTAGTTACAAGTCGAGAATAAGGAATAGGAATATGATGTTCCTCTGGCATCCCTTATAAAGATTTCTATGGAATAGAAGGTGACGCACAGGCAAGAGGTTGAACAGGAAGGAACTCAGGAGTAGAAGGAGGAAGAAAGACATGAAGATGATGTTCCTCCTATATTTGTGATAGAAGAAGTGCAGATGTGATAAAAATACCTTCCATTGGGAATCCCTATGGAAAATATGTATGTACAGGATAACATTTATCTTCTAGAAAGAATAGCAGCAATGGGTACCTTAATTACAAGTCCAGAATAAGGAATAGGAATATGATGTTCCTCTATCATCTTTGATAAAGAGTTCTAAGGAACAAAAGGTGACCCACAGGCAAGAGGATGAACAGGAAGGAACTCAGGAGTAGAAGGAGGAAGAAAGGCATGAGGATGATGTTCCTCCTATATTTATGACAAAAGAAGTGCAGATGTAATAAAAAGAAAAAGGAAAGGAAGAATCAAAGGACTCTGCCCCTAAGAGGAAGGTGAGTAAGATTCAAAAGTTGAAACAACAGATTTATGAGCTTGAAGTTTTGAATGGGTGTATAAAATATCAGAACATGGTGTTAAAGACTAGGAATGGAAAGTTGTTAGCAACAATCTC
This sequence comes from Pinus taeda, assembly GCA_000404065.3. Taxonomy (NCBI): domain Eukaryota; kingdom Viridiplantae; phylum Streptophyta; class Pinopsida; order Pinales; family Pinaceae; genus Pinus; species Pinus taeda. The sequence continues at coordinate 57,745 of APFE030084704.1, forward strand.
TGAATTGAAGAGACAAGTGAGGAAATGGAGGTTCCACGTGGCCTACTTAAGAGTTAGTGTTAAGAAATTGATAGAGCAGATGAAAAAGGCTTGAGTGAAGAAATTCAAAGTAGAAGGTCCGAGGATTAATATTCGGATTTAGAAATAATGAGGAAGATTTTCACTTTTTGTTTTTTGTAAAGGTTAGTGGTTGTTTAGGACACACAACAAGATGAGGTTAGCAGAATGTTGGTTGTTGAAATTGTCCTATTTTTACCCAAAATTACCTTACCCTAGCCACTATTTTACAACCTGGATAACGCCTCTCTACATGCATTTTTGGTTTCTCTTAATGAATTTTTGGAAAATGGATATGTATGCTCATCTTAATTAAAAGGTTAAATAGGTTTATGTTTTTTTCCATGTAACTTATCATTTACATTACCTTATGGCTTGGCAATGTATGATCATTAATTTGAAGTCAAAATCAGTTGTGGTACAGGATCCCGATATTCCTGCACTTACTTCGGTTCCTACACTAGATATGGATGGTTGATTGATTCGAGAGGATTAATGTATAGTCCATCATAGTTGTTAGAGGAAATTACACACACCTACCTTAGTATACTTGTCCTTGTAGAGGGTTTGGAGCGTTCAAGGGTTTCTAAAGATGGGGATTGGTTACCAACAACTACAGCTTTTCTGTTTTTTATTCAACATGGACGAAAATCAATGTAATATATAAAATTAAAGTTTAATAAGAATGTATGGTAGCAAGACCATGGGAAAATTTTGGCTTTTGTATTTTGATAACTTGTACTGCCACAATCCCTCTAGGCACTGGATCTGTCACTATATATCATGTACCGAATAGAAACTTTTATCATTTTAATAAAGGAGGGAAAATGCCAGGTTCATGAATCTATTTTTTCTATTTCTTGTAATGTTATTATAATCCTTCTCTCATAGATTAATCATTTTCCTTAAAAAGGGAAACAAGTTGGTTGGCTCATTCTACCATTTTTATTGTATTGCGTATTAACTACAAGAAGTGATTGGTTTGAAGGTTGCTTATGAATTATGTGTGTGAGTGATTGAATGAGTTCTTGTGTATTTCTTTTCCTTTGCGGCAGCGTTCTCAGATCTGAGGTTTTGTGTGCTGAAGTGTGTTTCTTTCTTTTACCTTGACAACATTTCTTTACGTTCATTTTTTAAGCACAACAAGCATTGTGGTTTGAGAAGTTTTCCTTTAAATCACTTTTTAGTTGAGGATAAGGGTTTGCAAGATTTCATTTTTTTAACTTGCTTAATGATTAACATAGAACTTGTTTAAAATACAACAAGAAGGGAAGAACCCCTCATTCTGATAAATACATATTGTAACCATGTAAGGGAACTGATTTCTTTAAGTACATGAATCGAACATTGTTATCATTCAGATCAAAGATTACAAGTTGAACCTTTCTGTCTGAATCAATTTCCTTGGTAGATATATGAGGTTACTTGAGACACAATGTTAAATAGTTCAGATGGGAATATAAGTCAAACATATATGTAAGGTGTTTTATTTATTCAAGAAGCGGAGTTAAACATTCACATTGAGGTTTGATAAAGTTTCCATTTGATTTCGCAATTTATATTTTGAAGAAGGATGTGATGGTTTGGGAATTTTTATCTTGACTTGAATTAAAGTTTCCTTTTTCACCTTTTGATTTCGAGATTGATATCACAGGATTTTTTTTTGTTTAAGGAATAGAAGATTGTTGAGTGCAAAATCATATTTGTTCTAGTACAGGAACATAAACATTATAGTATAGGAACAAAGTTGTTCCAGTACAGGAACAAAGTTGTTCTAGTGCAGGAACAAAATCGTTCCAGTACAGGAACAAAGTTGTTCTAGTGCAGGAACAAAATCGTTCCAGTACAGGAACAAATTCATTCTATTACAGGAACATAGTTATCATAATATAGAAACGAATTTGCTTTATTTTCTTAGAACATGAATTGAAGTATAGGAATAGATTTATTTTAAGAATCTTTTGAGTTTTTCAATTGATTTGTTTTGACTTGATTGAGTGGCATGAATTCTGAGTTCATTTATTTTTGTATTTTTTAGCAAAGTCTTTGATTGTTATTTTTTGAGTGAGAGTCCAGTTTCCAGAGTGGTGTGGTGTCATTGTGTTTACAAGTGTAGGAAAAGGATTAGAAGGCTTTCTTGAAAGTTTATTCTTTCAAAATCTGAATGGTTTAATTACAGGGATAGAAGTAGCGCTTACAAAAGAAAATCCAGAATATTTGGCATTACATGTGCTACGCCTTGAAGCTTACGTAGCCCTGGTTTGACAATTAATTTTTGAGGACTTGAATTGCAATTCCTATACCCAACATACCTCTCACTTGCAAACTTGGATTTGATTTACCTAGCAAAATTTATATAACCTCCCTAATCCTTCCATTTTACAAAACTTCAACTTCCTGAGAGCTTTTCATCCATGATAACCCCATGAAAAATCAGAGCTTCGTTGATGCAAGAGCATTAGAGATTCCCAAATCCATCAAGATTTTTGAAGAAAAGCTCTAAAAAGGGGTTTCAAAATTGAAAAGGAATTCTAATTCCTATTTGTAATTTTTCTTATTTTCTTTTATTATTATAAAAAATATGGATGAAAGTTGTAGAAAAGTTATGGATAGGAAATATTTTTTCCATAAGGAAAAATAAAATCTACCTTGAAAAGTATGAGATATATAGGGAATAAATCATGGAGTGATTTATGCATCTAGTAAAATTATTTTTCTTTTAAAGTTTCATTTAATCATTGTAAGCCTAAGGGCAAAGCTAAGGTCTAAATGCAATAGAAATCAAGACATAGAGAGATAGAGAGATGATCAGAGCATGAGAGTTTCTAAGTATAATTAGATGTGTGTACAAACTTTGATTAATGAAATGAAGTTTCATACTTCTGTGAATAAATTATCTACATGCATGATCGTTTGAATAATTCTTGTCTACGTGAAATATGGAATTAATATGAATTTCGGTCTCTAAATGGGTGTGTTGTTTGAATACAATTGAGCTAGTGAATTTTAGTTATATTGAAATTAATAAAATTTGTGCATAATCCTTGATAGAAGACAATCCATCTATGTCTGTGATTGTAAGGTGAATAATTGAGATTGATAAGACTCATTTATAGTAGAGTTGGGTAGAATTCCTATTTGGAATTCCAATTAAAATTGAAATTGAATTTGGGTAGAACCTATATAAGTTTCAAATTCTATAGAATTGTCCATAACTTAGAAGAATCTGGTGATGGATTATGGATTTCAGTGTGACTAAATCTAGTAGAACAAGTAGAAGACTTGTTGATGATAAATAATTACCTGTGTATGGATTGAGGGGTTTTCTGTAAAAACTTGCAAAATCAGAGAGTTATAGAAGAAGGTGTATGGGAACCTTGATGTCAGTAGTGCATGGAAAAGTCAAATTTTCTTACATTAAGTGGTATCAGAGCTAGAAGGCGCTTTGGAATTTGTAATAGAGAGGTTGAAGTTCTTGGAGAAGAGTTCAGGGAAACAAAGATGCCATTTAAGGTTTATAGGGAAGTAACTCTACAAGATTGAGGAAAGGTACTGTTTGAAAGAGTAAGTTGGAGTTTAAAAATTATGAATAGTAAAGAAGGGAAGCAAACAAAGAACATTTAAAATTTGAAATATGAGATTTGCAGAAATGAAGACAATTCTAGCAAAATCCACAAAGCTAGAAAGAATTGATTAAAGGTTGGTAAGTGAGGAATATGGTCTTACTATTTTTAGATTCACAAAATATATATGCATCATCTTAATAGGTAGAAGCTCCAAGGAGTGAGTGACAATGTATCATAGCTTTGAAGTTGTGACAAAGAGAGCAAGCAGGTAATCTCTTTGAAAATAGAAGAAACTAAGCTTGTAGCATAACATATTTGGAAATTTTGAATGAGATAAAATAACTTCGCTTTTCAATTTATATTGAAATTGAAGATTGTTAGTTACAAGATGAATTTCTGAGAAGGAATGTTGGAATTCTTTGGAGATATGGAGAGAATTTCTACTTTCAGAGAAAAGTAGAATTATGTTATTTGGATGATAAAGAAAAATAGATGACTTCAATAGTAGAGTCATCAAAGGAATGGAGAAAACTGCAGCCACAATGTATGTTCACATGAGGTCGAACTAGAGGCAAATTGGTCTTTATTTTTTCAACTAATTTGTGAGTTAAATAATTGATTACAGGGAGATGTGATGAGGATGATTACAACAAGAAGATTATAACCAAGAACAATAGAATTTCTTGAAGTAAATGTGGAAAAGAACCTTTACAATTTCTAGTTGAGGTTGGAAGAACGAGGACAAGTGAATGTTCTTAGAAGAAGTGACGATATGGAAAAGCCTAAAAGTTGCAGAGAAGCTCAAAAGGTTCAAGAGGAGAGAACCAAGGATACCAAAAGGTTAGGCTCAAAGATAGTTTGGTGAGTTATAGTAATAGGTTAAGGGGAAACTTGTTATTGTAGAGGCTTGGATGCAGTCTACAAGTGGATGAAGTAAATTTCACAAAGAAAGAAGGGAAATGAATACAAGTAGTCATGTAATGGGTTTAGGGAGAAGCCACAACAAAATAAAGAATATGTCATAGAAAATGGCATAAGGAGAAAGAAGAAGCAGATGAGTCAAGAGGAACTTGACAAGGAAGTTGTGGAGATTAGAGAAAGGCTTAGTATAATGAAGATGATGCTAAAGGAGAGTGTAAAAGACCATATATGTGGATGGAATGTAAAGAAGAAGGTCAAGTGGCCTATAATGAAATTGTTTGCAAGAAGCTTGAAGAGAAGCTTGAAAATCTTGAGAAGTAGGTTGAATTCTTGTATAAAAAGAGAAAAACTCAAAGGAGCTAAGTTTAAACAGAGGCTATTGAAGGAAGAATAAGTTCACTTATGTGAACCAACGCAAGGAAATATCATTGTGAAGATGAGGATGAAATATCATATGATATCCAAGGATCTCATGATTTTAAAAATAATGAAATGTTTGTGAATGTAGGTCATGTAGGTGTAGATGATGGAGAGTTTCCTCATGAAGGCATTACCAAGGAAATTCCATTTAATGAAATTTTAGGATGAAATTCTTATACTAGATCAAGGAGACATCCTTGGAGAGGAGGATGAAGAGAATGAGAGAATAAAGTCTCCAGAACTATTATGGAAGTTCAAATTAGCATGAGGATTTGATGAATGAAACATCAAATGAAGCAACACAACATTATGATTTTGAGTCTAACAAATTATGTATAGTTGCAGGTTTTGATGAAGATGGACATCCATCTACAATTGTTACAAAATTATAGGAAAAAAAGAATTTGAATTCTGTTACAAGTGGATAAGAAGAAGGAGCATCTTTACAAAGAATTAAAGAAAGACATTACCAAAACCATATGTTGAAGGAAGATGGGGTAGCATAGTCTCATAAAGGTATAACTGAAATATATACATAGTCTTGTAATTCAATTACTAAAGGACATTTGCATGAACCTGTTACTACTGTGAACAAGACAGAGTTGGCTCTAGAAGACAGTCAAAAGGAGGACAATGATGAAGAACATCATACAAATGCAATGCTCTTAAGGGATGATGAATGTCTTATGACAAAGGAAAGAGATACAATCTTAGAGGAAGAAGTAAAAGACTTAGAGGAATTGTTGGAAGAGGATACAAATAATGATTATGACATGAAGGCCACAAATTCAGTTCAAGGTAATTTTACTAATTTTTGTGAAGAGTTGAAACTTCTTGAAGAGAGATTAATAAATTAGAAAGTGCATATTCAACTTGAAAAGTTGAAGCTTGAAGAAGAGGAAATTGTTTTGAAAGACAATAATGAGGAGGAAGTTGTAAGGCATGAGCAACAGATAGTGAAACAAGTGTATAAACCAAAATTTGGTAAGAGCCTTGGAACTCTTATGCACAAGGAAGATATGCATCAACAAGTAAGAGATGAAAGTAAGTTTCAACATTAAATGACAAGTTGGATGAGGAAATTAACAAGTTGTGGATGTTGATGAAGAGGATGATCAGGAGAAGGTGAAATGAGATGAAAAGGATAGCCAACAAGAAAGTATAATTGATTGAGAAGCTTTGCATAGCAAGGCAAGTGGACAAGAACCACCTAAAATTTGGAATCTTGGAGAATTAAAGGTAACATTAGCAGTAGGACAACAACATGCTGGGATGAATAGATAATTACAACATAATATTTGGGATTCTGGAGGATCCAAAAATTGATGATACATTACTAGGAGGTCATGACATTTTTCCACCACGAGAGTCTAATGCATGAGCATTAAAGATTCCCAAAGCGATCAAGTTTTTTGAAGAAAATATCCAAAAGGGTTTTCAACATTGAAGAGGAATTCTAATTCCTATCTGTAAATATTCTTAGTTTCTTTTATTATTATAGAAAATATGAGCCATAGTTGTAGAAAAGCTATGGATAGGAAATATTTTGTCCATAAGGCAAAAGAAAATATGCCTTGAAAAGCATGAGATATTTAAGGAATAAATCATCGAGTGATTTATGGATCTAGGAAAGTCTATTTTTATTCTAAAGTTGTTATTAGTCATCGTAATCCAAAGGGAAAACTTAAGGGACAAGTGAAGGAGAATTCAGGCCATAGAGACACAAGGTAAAGATCAAAACATGAGAGTTTATGAGTAAAGTTAGATGCATGTACAAAATTTGATTAACAAAATGAAGTTTCATACTTTCCTGTGTATTAATTATCTACATGCATGATCACTTGAAGAATTCCTATCTATATGAAATATGGAATTAATATGAATTTCAATCTATGAATGGGTGTGCTATTTGAATACAATTGCACTGATGAAATTTAGTTATAATGAGATTAATAAAATATGTGCATAATCCTTGATACAAGATAGTCCATCTATGTAAGCGACTATAAGGATAATAAAAGAGATTAATAAGACTCGTTTAGAGTGGATTTGGGTAGAATTCCCACTTGGAATTCTAGTTAAAATCGAAATTGAACTTGGGTAGAATCTATATAGGTTCCAAATTTTGTAGAAGTCTCCATGACTTAAAAGAATCCGGTGATGGATTATGGATTTTGGTGTGAGTAAATCTAGTAGAAAAATTAGAAGACTTGTTGATGATAAATAATTCCTTGTGTGTGGATTGAGGGGTTTTTGTGTGAAAAAACTTGCAAAACAAGAGAGTTACAAAAGAAGATGTATGGGAACCTTGATGTAAACAGTGCATGGGCATCTCATTGAAGGAGATGGTTGAGCTTTCAAGAAAAGTCAAATTTTCCTACATTCTTCATTGACAGCCTGGCCAATTTCCATTACAAACCCTTTACCACCCCCTTGCCCTTCCCCCAACCATGAATGTTTTAATATTGGATTTGCAATTGGAAAGAGGGTTTTCGAGTTTCCTCTCCCTTACTATTGAATCGACACTTCACTCCTCAACATGAGGGCCATGAAGTTTCCTCTCCCCTAATATCGAATCGACACTTCACTCCTCAACCTCTTACATTGATCTTCATGTCTAGAGAACCTAAACCTCCTGAGTTGGGTGAGTGATTTCATCGCTTGATCTACCTTCCCTTTTAAGTAGTTGAGTGTATTTAAATGCAATTCTTTCAATCTCCCTATGGTCAATTGAGATTGAGTGTTAAAACCCTATGACCTATTATTGAGAAACTAAAAGTTCTTATCCCATTTATTACTACCCTTGTTTCCCTAAGTTATCTCTATATTTACTCTCATTAATAATTCCATAAATTCAACCTAAAAACCAATGCCTTCCTTTAAAAATGATATTTAAACTCAATGCACGATATCAAAATCAAAATTTTACACTATATAATAAATATGAAAATATAACTATAAAATAAAATATTAATCTTTGACCACATTAAATTCAAATCTCATTCAACCTATTAATTACAATATTTTTAATTAATTATAAAATTATTATAATCACCAACCAACCCTTTCCATCTCTTCCTTTCCTTTTATTAGTCCTTATCTCTCCACTGACTATAGCAATTGCTTTGGGGTCAAAGTGCATCGACTCCGCATTATTTTGCTGTCTTTTTAAAATTTTAACCAAAGTTTTGGGAAAATGCCTAATATTTCAATTTTTGCATGAATTAAAAAGAAATTCTAATTTCCTTTAAATCTTATTTCTAAATTTTTATTGTTTGAGGGAGCTATGATGAGACATAATTCACGTGGTGAAGGGTGTTTTATTTTTCATATTCATTATTAGTTACTAACAATTCATTAAAAAAAAAAAAAAACTAATTCTATGAGTGGTCATTCCATTGGTGAGTGTTGATCTGACCCTGACATCATTGCAAGTGTTTTTTGAAGTGGGATGTGATGGGGCTTAGGGTGCGGCTAGTTCTCTAACATTCACACATTCACACTGACATTGTTATGTTACTGCTCTACGCATTGATAATGCCATGCCCTTTACATTAGCTGAAAGAGTGAGAAGTTAAAACAAAGCTTCCTTGTACTGAAGAAACTGACCCTTTATATAGTAAAGCGGCTGAAGTAGAGATTCGGTGTGCATAGCTTTCACGGTGCCAAGGAAGCTATCCCTGGATGAACCATATCTTCCTTCTACGTAGCTTTAGCAGTGTGGAGATTTTCCCTTCATTTCTAAGGCACTGGACTGCTAATAATAAATCTTCACATTCTACCCAAAAATACTTATTTTTATTACATTATCTCAGCCAGCTATGGCTTGACACCAGGATACTAATCATTACACTTCATAGAACTGAAATACTCGAGTGCACCAAACATAATAAAACTTGCTTATCTGCAAGAGTGAAAGGTTGTCTCACGCAGGGATTCTTTTAGAACTATTATTTCACCTGTACTAAATTTCACTAGATGAAATGGGCAGCTGAGCATGTTTCTGTTTTTGTCCTTTTTTTTTTGGTTGAGTTGTGCGTTATTTCAAGAAATTTTATCCAAAATGTGGAACACGTGAACCGACTTAATGACATCGTATGTATGAACCGGACCATCAATACAATGCTTTCCAATCCAGATTCGAACAACAACGGTTTAAGATCATCACCTGTTGTAGAGCTTCTTCTTCATCTTATTTGCATCACTATTATACTGATTGTTTATATAGCATACATTGTTTGGCAGGTTAGCAGATAGCGAGTCGACTAGCTCTGACATTTGACAATCAAGCATCAACATCAATCTCTGACCTTTACAAATCGTAATTGCAACCAAAACCATAATCCATTGAATAACAACACAATATTTTGAACTTATTCCAGTGAACAAGCCATAATTACAATGAGTGCATTAGGCCACTGCGTAATGTTGTTGACATGCTACGCAATCTTGGAGTAGTGAAAGAGGGTGTTCGACTCCCTGCTATTGTTGTTATTGGCGATCGGTCGTTGGGAAAATAAGTGTACTCGAGTCTAGATTCGGCCTTCATTTTGAAGATTAGCCTCATTGCTTATTGGAATGTGTACTTGAGTCTAGATTCGGCCTTCATTTTGAAGATTAGCCTCAATGCTTATTGGAATGTGGTAAGGTTGAGGCTGGTTGACCTGATTCTGCTCCATTTGCAGTTCATGGCGAGAAAGTTGGTTGAAAATGACATTGTCACGAGATTGTAACGCATGTGGCTGAGCTAGGTTTAAATATTATGGAACAGGTTTAATATTAAGTGTGTGGAGGTCCTTGTGTGGAGGACCTTTGGACAGTGAACTTTCGTACAAGGCTGGTTAAAAAATTGAATATGGGCTTATGAAACTTGAGAGGTCCCTTTCCATATCCACATTTGACGGTGTTTTGTCTCTTTTTTCTGCTAAAACAAATGTGAAATGCATTTAGAAACGATGGCAGTATCCTATCCACACATAAACAAATCCTCTGTTTATAGTTAAACATAGAAATTGTAGGACGACAACAACATATGTTTAATAGCGCTGAAAATGTTTATGGTAATGGATAATTCACCATGAAACAAGTAGAGAAAGCAACATCAAAGTACATGTCCAGACCCATGGATAATTCACCATGATACAAGTAGAGAAAGCAACATCAAAATACATGTCTAGACCCAACAAGCTTGATTGATTTTTTGCTATTGTTGTTATTAGCTGTACAGATTTATTTTAATACGAATCTAACATGAGTGGAGAGGGATCTAATTTCTTCACTTTCAAATTTTTTTATGAGTTAAATGTTTTGTATAATTATTTAATTTCTCTTTTTTTTTAAATTTTTTTATTTTTTATTTTTATTTTGACAATATAGCAAAATTTCATTTTTTTACACATCATACTAAGCTGTAGAATTAACTTCTAGGCTCAACAAATCGGTGGTCGTGAAAATCAAGTGTACTAGACTCTCAAATAAGCTTAGAATTGAAGATTAGCCTCATTCCTTATTGAAATGTGGCAAGATTGAGGTTGGTTGACCAGATTCCACTCCATTTGTGGTTCATGGCGAAAAAGTTGGTTGAAAATGACATTGTCACAAGATTCTAAAGCATGTGGCTGAGTCGGGTTTAAATATAATGGAACGCATTTAATATTAAGTGTGGAAATTCCATTGTGTAGAGGACCTCCTCACAATGAAGTTCTGCACAAGCCTTGTACGAAATTTCATTCTGCAAAGGTGCTCTACACGAACAAGGACCTCTACACAAATGTCGTGATGGTTCTAACCCATGTGTGGGTTGTGTTTATCCTATATGTCCAATTTCCACAACTCTAGTCAATAGGAATTTTGAGAAATTACATTTATTACCCATGGTTGTTCTTCAAGCTCCACCATGCATATCGGCCTGTAGCAGCAACAATTCAACAGATCATCTAGGTCTAGTATCTTTCTCCATGTTTTTTCCTTTGCATCATAGATAAGCATCCACGTGATCATCTTAAAATTAGACCCTCTTAGCAAGATCTTGCATGCACCCAATTTTCTAGCAAAGGCAGTCCTTATCAAGCAGTGTCATAGAATAATGCACTAGAGATCAGAAAAATGTGCCTTTCTAAAGATGAACTAGCCAAATTGGGATTGGGGCATTGTTGATATGTTTTCCTTTGCTATTTCCTTTGTTATTGGTATAATATGGATAATGGATGAAATGGTAGGCAGAAATAATAACCAAATGATGCACCAAACATAACAACATTCACCTTTGTAAAGATGATGCAACAATGGAAACTACAAGCAAGAATGTGCCCTTCAAAGATGAACTCAACATGCTTATGTTAATGTGTGAGGTGGGGGTTTAGCATTCAACATCAGAAGTGTCAATGAAAAATATGTCTCCCAACACAGACAAGGAGTCCATCAAACTTGTGCGGAGGATATGTCGTACAATGTGATACCATATTCCATATTACCACTTTGGGGTTAACGCTTTAAAACTAATGTGACATGGTTGTGGGCATGTAGAGAGTAACCTAAGTTGGTAGTGGTTGTAGGTATTTTTTAAAGCTTATGTGGAAGAGGATGCATGACAAGCATGGCGAACACAGGTTGATAGGATTTCCTTTGGAGTTTGAATTTAAATGGAAGCGTATAAATGAAAATAACATAAAGCAGGCTCAGAAAGTCAATGTCTTCAAAGATGCAGTCACCCATTGATACAACTAAACAAAAAAAATCTATATGCCCAACTACATGATGTGGGTATTTATAGTTAATGACGCATGCAAGATTCCATTCTTAAGACATTTTTTATTAACTACCTCTTCCATATTACAAATAATTTATTCTAATTACATAATTACATGCATCTTGCAAAATCACTTGAAAATTGCCTTCATGGCTTGCGCAAGGGAGTGCGAAGCTTCGCACAGTGAGTTAAGTTCATTGTGCGGAGATCCCTACAATCAAATTATATCCATATGAATATCTATTATTATTATATACAAACTTATTAACTTATTTTATTGAGACATACATGTTATTAATTTATGAGTATGTGTGTCAATAAAACGATAGTTGAAGCTTATTTCGAGAGCTTTATGTGAAAATATTTTACTGTGCAAAGAGCTTTGTGCAAAGATTTTTGTGCATACGGTTTTGTGTGGATTTTTCTCTACACTCAGCACAATATTTAATTAATTAAATAACTATAGCAGTAGAGGTAGGGACCATGTTCTGTTATGAAACCAGTTCACAAAAATATAGAAAATATAGATCAATGCCTTAGAAATAAGCCTCTTCGAGGGGACAACCTCATTTACATTACACAAATGAACAATTCTTGGATGATACAAATGACAAGACCTCCTTTCTATATATAGGAGTCTAAGGGGTCATCATATAATCATAGTTGACATAACAATATTAATGTAAGGGCACAACAATAACAATAGTGGGCTTCTATGAGCACAATAATAACAATATGGGGACTACATGGGCACAACAATATAATAAGGGGGTTGTACTAATAACAATAAGGGTTTACTATAGTAGTATAGGGACCTAACATGCCTCTCTCCTTCAAAAAGTGTTGTCCTCAACACTTGAGTAGTTCTAGCTGATTTTGTATAAAATTCACATCCTCCCATGTGGAATCTTCAGTGGGTAAATTCTTCCACTTGATGAGATACTTTGAAATTGATCGATGTCATAGTTGTCAATTTCTTGTTTCTGTGAGTACTTCAGGTTCCAATATGGTTTTTCCTTTCTCGTCAAGTTCTGGCAATATTATTTGAACTGGGACCTTCTGCAACTTTTGAATGAGTGGCCACACTTCTTCATCATTCTTCCATTCATCCCTTGCTTCATTTATCCAATCAGGTTGGATAATAGAAATAGCACAAAACAGTGCTTCCACATCCTCATCCTTTCTTAAGAGTGCATCTGCAACAACATTTTTCTTCCTTTTTTTGTAGATGATTTCAAAATCATAACCCAACATAATTGTGACCCACTTTTTCTGTTCTTCTGAAGATAATCTTTGTTCTAAAAAGTATTCAAGACTATCACGATCCATTTTTACCTTGAAGTGTCTTCTCATTAGGTAAGGTCATCATTTCTTAAGTGCATGTAGTATTGTCAACATTTCCTTTTCATAAATAACTTGCTTGAGGGAAATCGTTTGTATGGATGTAGCCGTAAAAATACCCAATCACCTACATCAAAACTTCTTTCACTGCGATGTTGATTTGCATGTTGTTTCATTCGATTATGCACCAAAGTGGGGTTATCCTTTAAAAGTTGGAGAACTTGTTGATGCTTGATGTTGTAAGTTTTAACCCCGTACAGAAATTACCTGCATACGAATTCTAAATTACAGGAAAAATAAAAATGTGAGAGCATAACACATAAAACACATATACACAGAGATTTCCCACTGGATCTCAAAAC
>APFE030084708.1:0-13697 GCA_000404065.3 Pinus taeda
CCCTTTTGCTCTTTTTTCTTCCAATTGTTGTGGTGTCAACCTTATAGGTCGTGGAAGACTAGCGGCAACAACACTTCCATCTTGTTAGATGTGAGTGGTATGCTTCCTGATTGCCATAATTTTTCTTTCCATTTTTCTTGCTAACCTGAATGCCTTCTCTAATGAATCAGGTTCCCAAAGGCGAACACATGTTGGATATTATCCTTTAAAGACCCTATGAACACATCAACCCTACGCTCCTATGGAATATCTTTTACCCTTATGTTCAATTTTTGGAACTCCTCAATGTGCTCCATTATTGAACCCTTTTGTTTGAGACTTATCAATTGGCTAAAAAAAGTGTTGGTTTTTGTATCCTCATAATGTGCTATCAATTCTTCCGTAAAAATTGCCCAAGCGATAATTTGTTTATGGGAGCAAAGCCTATGATACCATACAAACTGATTTGGTTCCAAATACAAAGTTGCAATATGTACCTTTTGTGTGTTTTGCACATTATTGAGATCGAAAAATTGCTCCATTTGCAATATCCATGTTGCAGGATCCTTGCCATCAAACTTCCTCATGTCGATTTTTGGAATATGGTGGGTCTTCGATCCAACATTAGAGTCTATGAAGTCATGATTAACATCTCCTTTGTTCTCATCATGAGTTTCCTTTACTACCCTTTCACCATTAGTAAGCATTTCTTGTAGAAACTTTGTTAAATCTGTCTTCAAATCTTCCATGTCTGTCTTCAAATCTGTCTTCAAATCTATCTTCAAATCGTCCTTCTTAGCTTCCATGTCATTCATCTTAGCTTCTACGTCTTTCTTTAAACAATCCATCTTAGCTTCTACGCCTTTCTTTAAACCATCCATTTTAGCTTCTACATCTTTCTTTAAACTATCCTTCTTAGGTTTTGTTCCTTTTTGTGCAAGTGACACTTGTTGCACTTGGTCTCATAATTTTGATATATCATGTTGCATTTCTTCCTCTTCTTCATGAGTCATGCTAGAGCTTTCAGGTTGCTTACTACGTGTTTACATTTTCTTTCCTCGGGGCATCAATTACGGATAATAATGCTTTACTATGCCCTTTGAATTCCTTCAAACTATTTTTTCAAACCAAGCTTATGCAAAAATTTAAAAAAACTACACACCTTTTTTCACTTTGTAGGAACTTGATATTGAATCTGATGTATCTCTGTAATTTCAGATCATCCAATTCTAAAATTACGACATGTGGTATCACTCTGCATCATCTTTCCAATGCCACCAGTCTGATCCAAATTGGATTCTCCAGGTGAGAGTTATGTTAAATCTCCCACACTGACCTGATTATATACTAGTTCAGTAGAGCGAACTTGTACGACGTGCCACGAGTCACTGTTTTGACCTTTGGATCTAAAAAATATATACAAGAAACTATAGTCTATCCTCTTTCTGTACCTTCTTGTGAAATTTCAATCCGATGCTCAAAGAGAAAGTTATGACGATTTTCCCCAGGTCACCTGTTTGGAAGGTAATTCAGGAATCTGCAAAAAGGCCAACTTCCTCATATCATATCTCTGCAATAATAGTGCAAAAATCTCTGAAATTTAGAACCGAGGTTCAGTGCAATTTCATCTCAAATGGGTTTTTTTTTAGCTTAAACCATCACAGGAAAAAAAATTATATATATACTACTTATATATATATATATATATATATATAAATAATAATAATATAATAAAATAAAATAAAATTATAACCGAACTGCCACGCATGACTATTTGAGGCAGCGAAACCCTAGATTCAAAGCTCTGATACCAATGTTATGAAACCACTCACAAAAAGATAGAAGAGATAGTTGAACGCCTTATCATTCAGCCTCTTTGAGGGGGCAACTCCTTTACTATACACAAATGAAATATTCTTGGAATGATCTCAAATGACAAACTCTTTCTATATATAAGGAGCTAAGTAGTCACAATATAACCCAGCCGACCTAACAATAATAATATAAAGGCACAGAAATAACAATAGAGGGATTCTATGGGGCACAGTAATAACAATATGGGGACAATAGGGGCACAACAATATTAATAAGGGATACAACTACAAAAGTAATGGGGTAATCACTAGTATTATAGGAACTTAACAGAAATTGAAAAGTTTTGTTCAACAAAGGGCAAAACCTAAGCGGTCTATGGCAAAGGGGTAAATATCGTATGGCTTTTTCTATTATGACAATGAGTACATCAAGTAGATCGAAAACACACTAGGTGCATTGATTTGGGATGATGAAATGGATGAAGACAAGAGAGAATGGGAGCTTCTTCAAATGAATGGAAAAAGACACATGATAAATAGTAAGTGACTTATCATTTGTCGTATTTCTACATAGTAACTATTCATAGTGAACTTCATAATTAATGCATATTTTGATCTCATACATACTATATATGTTGGTTTGATTTCATCAGCAAATTCTGAAATTGAAGCCATCAACAAATTCATTATTTACAATTTGGAAGAAGCACAACTATGGGTCACATTGTATGAACATAAGAGGGGGAAATATGACAGTGACAAAGAATCCAGATAGTTGAATGGTAGAAGTGTGCCTTATCTTGATCATTTAAAAGAAAATATGCCAATGGCATGCCCTAACAGTTGGGTTGTTGATCAAGTCAGACAGAAATATGGTGCATCTAGTCATTACCCATGTGCTGACGAGGATCTGCCAAACATAGGGATTGGGTGTATCAACTCACTAATAATCCCTTTGTGTACATTTTTAACTTCATAATGCACCTTTGAATTGTAACATCTATATTTTATATTTTGATTATGTTCTGTTTATTAGACACATGACACTCTGATTTTTTTCACTTTTTTGTAAGTGCTTTTGTTCCCATCTATGTGGGCATATGGACAACATTTTCACACTGAGGATGTTGATGATGGATACATGACATAAGATTGTGGAGTGGAAGTCAAATTTGACCAATCTAGTCATGTTAGCCACCGTGATCAAAACCTAATACAAGGGACGTTAGGCTACGTTGGAGAGATACAATAGATCATTGAAGTGGACTTCTATTTGTTCCAATGTATTGTTTTTAGGTACAAGTGGTGGGACAACTTTGATCGGAATAATGTAAAGGAAGATCGTGATACTGGGATGATATCTATCAACTCTAGAAAAATTTGACATGAAGCTAGGGAGCCTTATGTTTTCCCCAAACACTATAACTAGGTGTTTTTTAACCCAAATGTGTTGGATATGGATTGGTGGTTCATATTAAGACATGGCCCTAGATCAAAACATATTTTTTAGAACAACAATGTTATCATGCCAAGCGAGGAAGATAATCAAGGTGATGACAACAGAGAGTGATATGTACTTGTGGTATTTCATCATTTATATTATTGTTGCATGTTTTAGTTTTCTTTATTTTAATAGTTATATTGTTTTTTTTTCATATTTTTGGCATTTTATATAATCGGTAAGATTCACAAAAGTTTTTACAATTTTTTTTTCTAGTTGTAACATTTTTACACTTAAAACTAAGTATTTCCATTTTTGTCATTTATAATTTAAAAAATAAAATTTTAGAATATTTGTTTAATTTGTTTACTTATAATTTACAATAGACTTCTTCTATAGGCTTTGGATAGACATCAAGATGGATCAAAAGATTGTAATTCTAAGCATGAGTTATCAATTTTATAATCTTGTCGTACTTTTGTGATCCCAAACATATATTTCTAATATAAAACATTTTCTACTCTAGATAATGTAAAAGTCCATTTTGAATCCTAAATTTGAGCACTCCATTAAGAATGCTTCTTTATAACTATATTTTTTTTTAAGATATCAATCTAAATATACCCATTATCTCCTTTCTTAAATGACATTGTAAGTATCAATTTAAATTAATAACTCACAAAGTGATAGAAAATGGAGAAGGAAAATCATATTTGTGTTATTTATGTGTACTAAAAGGCCTACTACAACCATCATCAAAGTTTTTCAATATAATAAAATAACATTCCTTATTTTCAGTATGCAACATATCTCCATAAATATAAAAAAGTTCCAAGAATTGCAACTATTCTGCGCGTGAATGATCTGAGGAATACCTAGTCGTTGTTGTTGCCTCCTATAGCTTCCCAACTCGGCAGCCTCCTGCTGCTGAGCCCTCTCAAACATTGCTCGATTCCTCTTGAGATTCTTGTTCGATTGATCCGCTTATAAGCTCTATGAGTGTCCATTTCCCCATCCAACATAGTCATACACAGTCCCCTAAATCGGCAACCTCTTGCTGAGGTCTTTCAAACCATGCACCCCTCTACAGAGGGTGACTTCTCCTCCCAACAAGGGACTGATAAAAATGAAGTAGCATTTGCATCACTAATCACAGAAAATGGAGCTCCAAGAACCAGGCCATCAGTTAACAAATTTGTGAAGAAATTAGCGGATATTCCTAAGATATCTCTATCGCCTACTCTCCCAAGAAGAGCTGCCATTTCCCTAGCAGAATGCGGTCTTGTGGGGAAGTTTACAGGACTTTGCCCTTCCCCCAAATCAGTCCAGAAATGGGTGGAAAGAAATTGGAGCATAAACACTCAAGGGAAGATATCTATTCGTTTCTCTGGAAGGGGGTACTTTACCTTCCTATTTGAAACAAAAGAAGACAGAGATTTAATATTCATAAAGGACCTTATTTCATGGACTTGAGAAAACTATACCTAAATAGATGGACTCTAGACTTCGTTCTAGAGATGGATATTCCAAGTGTGGTCTCGGTTTGGGTCAGGCTATCGCATCTCCCCCTCCACTGCTGGGGTGATGACTCGGTAAGAGCCATTGGAAATGTAGTAGGCAAATATGCTGACAGGTGTGAACCCAAAGACAACATGCATGCCTGCGCAAGAATATGCGTGGAAGTAGATCTAGGGAAAGATCTCCTAGAGGCGATAAGGATCAAGGTGGATCAGTCGACTCATATTCAGCAACTGGACTACGAGCAAATCCCATTTAAATGCAAGGTATGTCATGAATACTGTCATTTCGCAAATCAATGTAGTAAAAAAAAAAAAATCTGAAAGTGTTGAAGTTCAAGAAGACACATGGGAACAAGTTAAAAGAAATAAGCCTCTCAATAAACAGAACACATCGACCTCCTCACAGCCTCAAGAGACCAATGAAATAGCCCCAGTACCTCCAATAAATATTTCCCCTCCAGTCATTACTTCCCCAAATCCCTTTGAACCGTTGGGGGAAGACTTGCCCTCTCCAAGATCCCCTCCACTATCCAACACATTAGTTATTATTTCCTCCCCCATCCAAATCCCATCCCCCCCCAGCCCTCTGTGGACCGATTTCTAACTAGAAACAAAGTAAAATAAAACCCCCAAGTATGGGACCAACCAAAAAAAGTGGGAAGGAAATCAAAAAAAAAAAAAGGGATGAGGTAGTAGCAAAGGAAATGACCATAGGAACATAATAGCCAATGGATTCTTTCCTTGGTAAACAGACAGGAAGCAACGAAAAATATCAGCATAAAGAAAAGGGAGGGACACATCAAAAAAATAGGAAGTAATGATTACGGTCTCTTGGAATAGTAGGGGTCTTAGAACCGCCTTTAAAATCAACACAGTTAGAGACATAATAAAACAGGAGCAGCCAGACATCTTTATGATCCAAGAGACCAAAGTAAGCAAGCAAGAATATCAAAAAATGATCCAAAGACAAAAAGAATATGAAGGAACAGCTCTAGAATCTAACAGAGCCTCAGGTGGAATATGCACTATTTGGAACAAAAGGAAATGGGATTTAGTCAACCAAAAAATCAGCAATCATTGGATAAGAACAAATCTGAAAAATAATAGTACAAAAGAGGAGTATTGCATTATAAACATTTACTCCCCCAACCACTACAGGGACGAAGAGCAATGTTGGATTTCAGTGAAAGAAGAAGCCGCAAAAAGACAAAGAGGCAAGCTAATTTTGGGAGGAGATTTAAATCTGATCAGAAATATAGACGAGAAGTTGGGTGTAAAAAATACTACAATGATCCTTCAAGAACAGCGGTGGAAGAAATCATTGAAGAACAAAAATTACTTGACATCCCTCCAAGTAATGGAAAGTACACTTGGAGCAACAAAAGAACAAGAAAACACAACATAGAGGAAAGACTAGATAGAATTCTTATACATGAAAATATAGCAGCAACATTCACCATTGTGAAAAGCAAAATTGTTCATGCGTCAGCGTCAAATCATAAGCCAGTGGTGTTGACCTTGGGTAGGCTGGAAAATCAAGGACCTTTCCCCTTCAGATATAATAAAATATGGGACAAAAAATATTTTGGAAAACAAATAAGAGAAAGTTGGAAAACAAATGTAACAGGCTCTCCTCACTATGTGTGGAGACGAAGTTAAAAAATTTACGACTTCACTTAAAATCTTGGGCAAGAGAAAATGCACTCAAAGATAAAGCAAACAAAATAGAACTCCAAAGAAAAATGGACAATATCAATAAGGAAAAAGAAAGCAAACAAGAATGTGAGCAAGATTATGCACAAGAAAAATAGATTTTTCTGGAATTATATAAGCAAAATCGGCGAGAGGAAGAAGAAAGCAGCCAGAAATCACGATGCTTATGGTTAAAAGTGGGGGATAAAAACACTGCCTTTTTTCATAACATAATGCAAATAAGGGGAGCTGGAAATCAGATTGAGAAAGTACAAGTAGAGGGGCAAGAAGTAAAAGGAACATAAGAAATTAAGAAGGCAACCCACAACCATTACAAAAGTCTTCTGTCAGCTAGTGACCAGCAGGTGGACAGTGAAGATTTCTTACAACAAATTAAAAGAAAAATCAATGAGCAGCAAAACAGAGATTTAGATAAAGATGTCACTAAGGACGAAATCAAAGAAGTAGTGTGGAGTCTACACCCGAAAAAGCCCCAGGACCGGACGGATTCACAATAGCATTCTACAGGAATCATTGGGAAACTATCAGGAAAGACTTAGTGAGAATGATCAAAAATGCCTTCAAAAAAAATAAAGTCGGGGAAATACAAAAGCCTCCTTCTTGGCTCTCATTCCTAAAGAGCCAAACCCAACTTCCTTTGACAGATATAGGCCTATCTCCTTGTGTAATTCTTCCTACAAAATAATCACAAAAATTTTGGCAAATAGATTAAAAAATGCCAACCATTATTTTAGAAAATCAAGGTGGTTTTGTACCAAGAAGACAAATTACTGATAATGTAATAATCGTACATGAATCCATACACAATAGTATACAAAGAAAAGAAAAGGGAATGGTCATTAAGTTAGATATGGCCAATGCCTTTGATAGAGTGGATCACAATTTTCTTGTAGCGGTCCTCCAAAAGTTTGGCATCTCAACCAAGTTCGTAGATATCATTATGACTTGTATCACCAAACCCTGGATAGCTCATTTGATTAATGGAAGGCCGGGAAATTCTTTTAAAAGCTCTAGAGGATTGAGACAAGGTTGTCCTCTCTCCCCTTTCCTTTACATTATTATGGAAAAATTGTTAAGTGTACAACTAGAAAAACAGAAAGAGAAAAAAAGAAAAATAGCGGGTATTCAGATCTCAAGAGGAGTCAAAGAGATAAACCACTCCCTTTTTGCAGACGATAGCCTCCTCATAGGGGGAGCTTCTAGCATCATTGCAAAACGTTTTAAAAAAGTTTTAGATGATTTCTTCATGTTTCAGGAGGACTTTTAAACAACAGCAAATGCAGAATCTACAATTGGAATATCTCTATAAACACAATGTAGAGAATTTCCCACATAATGGAAATATCAGTACAAATAAAATGGAGCCATTTTATAGACGTTGGACTACCATTAGCAAAGGAAGTGGTCAAAACAGAAGTCTGGAACAAGCATGTGGAGAAAATGAGGCGAAAAATTCAGGTTGGGGAATGATGTGGCTCAACCTTGCAGGAAGAGCAATAATGATTAAGGCCCTCCTTTCAACTTTGCTAATATACCAATATGCCATAATAATGGCTCTGGCAAGTGCTCATAAACAAATGGAATTAATTATTAGAAGCTTCCTCTAGCAAGGAGGAAAACAAGAAAATAAAAAATTCAACTTATTTTGTTGGGAACAAGTAACTCTCCCTTTCGAGAAAGGAGGGATTGCCATTCAAATACCATGATTGATGAATATTTCTCTCAGGACCAAAATAGTCTGGAGAATGATAAATGGCAAAGAACAGTGGTGGGAAAAAGGTTTAACAAGAAAATATTTAAATTGTCAAAGGACAAAGATGCTCTCTGAAATA
This sequence comes from Pinus taeda, assembly GCA_000404065.3. NCBI lineage: Eukaryota > Viridiplantae > Streptophyta > Pinopsida > Pinales > Pinaceae > Pinus > Pinus taeda. The sequence continues at coordinate 8,300 of APFE030084708.1, forward strand.
ATCCCAAATCGGCCTTGTACACAGATCTGGAAATTAGTTAAAAAAACCATTCCACATATAAGAGATCAAATTTCTAAAAGTCATGGGAATGGAAAAATAATTTCAATATGGGATGATAGAATAATGGGAGCAAATCCTCTAAGGCAATAGCAAAATCTAAGAGGATTAAAAAATTTGATGGAGGAAAGAAGCCTAAATACACTATATTCAATTTCTAAATGGGAACAAAATATTTGGACAAAATGGAGAGTGTCGGCACTACCTCCAAGGTTGAAAAGCCAATGGGAAGATCTAAAAACTCTTCTAGTTGGGGCAGTGCCTATAAAGGAAGAGGATCAATATGAGTTTGTTTGGGATCCAAGTGGGGCAAATTACACAGTGAAATCAGGTTACAATATCTCCAAAATTATAACAGCCACGATGATTGGAATCTTTGGACAGCTGTCTGGAAAAATGGGTGTTTGCCTAAAATTAAATTCTTCACTTGGTCTCTACTGAAAGGTAAAATTCTCACAACAAAAAACCTAAAAAAAAAGGCTTTCAAGGGCCTTCCAAATGTGTCATGTGCCAAAGGGATGAGGAAAATATTTAGCACTTGTTTATGAATTGCACAATGGCAAGAGAATGTTGGAAGCAACTCATAAGTCCACTAGATCTAAGCATAAACTCCACATTGCAGCTGACAAATATCCACAAAAATTGGGTCAAAAGCTACCCCTATACCAAGAAGAAAAAAACAGTAATAAATAGAATATGGAAATGTCTTCCCTCTATTCTTTGCTGGCAACTATGGCTAGCTAGAAACAAGTGCATGTTTAAGGGACAAAAACCAAGCATAGGGACTATTATATCGAAAACTTGGAGCCAGTCTCAAAAATAATAGGTATACATGGCAGTAAGAATGGATCAGAATAGCTTACATCGAGAAGAAAGAGAATGGTATAGCAAAGCTTTAATAGAAGACAAAGCTGAAGGTTTTAAAAAGGTAAATAAAGTGTTAAATTGGCAACTAGGGCCAAACTCCATGTGGGTCGGCTTATTTATGGCAGCTGATATTTTTATTGGATCCCTCTCGTCGCGAGGTGTAGGATTGATCTAAAGATCATCCGATTCCGATAAGTATTTATGGAGATATGAATTTATTTTGTTTATGTAATTATTATCAAGCCGACCAGCACTTATGTAGGCTCTAGAAGCCCAACCGACGTGTCTATTCATTATCCACGTTTTAGTATAAATTGGTGAGGATTTGTAGTCATTTGGCAACTCACCTCAAGTGATCTCCTCTCCACGTCTTGGGTTTATGGAGAAGGAGATTCACTATGATTTTCGTTGGCTGAATATGATGATGCCCTAATCTTATACGCTGCCCTAAATTACAGTCATGGAGAAGAAGAGCTAGACGTTGTTTAAAGAGACCTATTCACTGCCCTAAGACATTTAGACGCAGGCCCTATGGACGCTGTCTTGGAGGAGGATTATCTCATTGAAGGAATGCACCTATGTTGTCCCAAAGGAGGCTCCTACGCAGTCCTAGGAAAGGCTTTAACGCAGGTTAGGAGATGCCCTAGGTGCAGTCATAAACTCGGATGTGTGGAGCAGAAACACCCTTGGATAAGGACGCAGCAAAGTGTGAAGTTTGGGCTCAATACATTCTTGGAATGGATCTAACTTCTTATTGACAACCTCGGCATCAATGATATGTTACCCTCGCATGACAAGGAGCAGTATCCTCTCTCGGCATACCTGTAATCTGAAGATGGTGTTCTCGAACAGGCTGATGATAATCTCGGCATACATCTAGGAAGCATACTTGTAGGTGCTGCCTTGTCTCAACATCAAACGGTTGGAGCAGAAAGGCCTTAAGACCTGTAACAGTAATCTCCTGAAGATGTTAATACAGTCTCGTCATAGCTACAGACTTGGGTTTGGGATCTCGGTGACTAGGTGCAGTCATGGATGGAGCAGAGATCCGTAATATAGAGGACAGCTAGTTTGCTATGATAAAAGAAGCATAGACAGCAGCAAGCTCAGTGCATCAAGGACATTGGGACAGCAGTAGGCATGGTGCAGCAGTGGCACCATGTACATGATGATGAACAAAATGATGGGCATATTAGTAATGGGCAGCATGATGCATGGGCAACATGATGAAGATCATAGGCAACACAGTGATGTATGAGAGCATGAGTAGCATGCTGATCATGGGCAGCATGTTGGTGCTACACGGTAAGGTGCAGCAAATGGACGAGATGCAGAATGATGATAGGTGAAGGAGTCACCTTGGAGAATCAGTTGAAGCAAAATGTCTTCAACTGATTTCATCGTTATAACCGAAATGATCTATGCTAGATCTAGATAAGTCAAAGTGTTGACTTCTGTTGTAAATGTACTCTCTCTCTCTCTGCTGAACTTTGAAGATAAAAGAAGATTTGATCAAAGGGTTTCCCCACACATTGTGGGGTTTGTCCCTGGCTCGTGCCATATCTTGTGTCCTCTTGTCTTGGCTTGTCTTCTGTGTTTTGTACTTATGTTCTATCTGCAGTTTATCATAATGCTGATGTGATTGCTAACTGTGAAAATTTAAATAAATTGCTCTAGCATAGAACATACCTAAAATTAACATAAAGGCATGGCAAAAAACAAGGAGTGGAAATTACATCTGAACGACATGGAAATGGCTGAGTGGATCAAAGAACAAAAGAAGTATATACTATTCTTTGATGGAGCCTCAAAAAATAACCCACGCATAGCAAGAGCAAGTGGCCTAATCCTAGATTCGAATGGTAAGAGAATATCAACCTATGAATGGGGCCTAGGAAAGATGTCAAATAACAGGGCAGAAGCTTATAGCCTTCTGCTAGGTACAAATATCTTAAATAAAAAAGGGATAAAAGACCCAATAATAATTAGGGATTCCACAATCATCATAGCATCTACGGAAACGTGGATGGAATTCAAAAGCTCAGCATTAAACAAAATAAGTCAAAGAATCATATCAAACACAAAAAAACATGGGGAAAATAGCCTATAAGCATGTTTTAAGAACTCAAAATAAGGATGCAGATACTATAGCCAACATGGCAGTGGAAAGACAAGCTGGACGTGTGAAATAAAACAATAAAATTTATGAAGAAAACATCCCTTAATTTATTTTCAATGGAGATCTGGTTTGAAAATCACATAAGGACATATAACATCAAATCAGTAAGTAGAGTGTAGGAAGCTAGCAGCAATGAGCAGGGCATTCTTTTTTAGTTTTCAGTCTATATAATCAAGTGTTTTCCTCCTCGTATAGAGATGAGGATCCAAACAATTCCAAAAAGGACTCATCGCGATATGAATCAAGCCAGCAATTGTCCTCAAGTGTTGAATAAAGCAGGTAAAGGTCATATTAGGCACAATCAAAATAGAGGAAGCATCGATTACCATTCTCGTTGGGTAGTGGACACCTATGCAGTCATGGACAAAAAAATTGTGAGGGAAACCCACAGCAACAGGTATACACATAACATAAACAATTATAAATTGAAGTATCAACGAAGGCATTCTCAGCGCTAGGATAATCATCAGGAGAGCATCGCCGTAAGTAACGTAAGGTGTATTAGTAAAGAGCGCAGCAGAGAACTTCAGGGGCATAAGCGGAACAGAGTTCAGTGAAGCCTCGTAGCCGTAGAACAAAAAACAAACTACGTGCTATGTAATATCTTCAATAGCAAAACTCATAAACTAGGTAACAACAACATTTTATTTCTCAGTTTTTATTCACAGCTTCATCTTGACATTAGCTTTAGGATTGAAATCAATATTAGTGTTGTCTCCTTTCATGATTATCGGCCTCATAGACACCAACTGATCTTCAGTTCGATCTCATCTGATCCCCTCCATCTTCACTTCATTCTATGCATTAACATTAAAATCCAGCTCTCTGACCCAGAGATCATAATTCTCTCTTCACTATTGTTTCGTAAGCAGAACATTACCCCACTCTATAACTGTCAGTGGTTGTCAAAATATACGCAACATTACATGACCAACAAGGACTCCCTGAAGATAATTGAAATAGTTCAGAACATAGCCAAAAGAAGCAGAAATAAAAGAAGTAACCAACTCAAGCCAAGAGATCATTCTCCAAACAAAGGCATTACAACTAATAGAACAACTCAGAAAGGAAATATGTCTTGCAATCTGCTCGAAAAAGTTGAAAAGAATGAGAGTTGTTCGATATGTCGGGCTAATAGATTTATGATAGGTCGCTTCATTCAAACTCTAAAAGATCTAAGATCCGAGATGAAGATAATTAATGTCCACAAGCAAAGGGAAATCGATAATCAAAGAGATGAAATCGAAGAACTGAAGGATAAATGCAAGCACTTGGAGGAAGCCGTGGATTACATCAGGTCACTGAATCAAAGTCAGCAGGGAGAGACCTCCTCAAGGTACAGCAAGAAAAGAGGCCAGGAGCCAGAAGAGTCAGTGAACCAATTTTGGTGAACATTAAGCAATCATCTTACTATGCTTTGTAAATTCTATTTGTTACTTGGGCAGTTTGTTAGGCAATATGCTTTCATAATTTTCAAAAATTTTAGAAACAAGGTCTCAAAGGCTGAGGCAGGGACTATGCTCCCATTTTGCGCCTCTCTTGAGAACCAGTAGTCTCCGGAATGTAATAGGAATTAGCTCCTTTCTTTTTTTTGTAATACAAAAGTAACCGAACTTGTTAAAAAAAAAACATATCTCCATAAATATAAATGTTTAAAACATGGTGTACAATATCTATGATGATAAAGATTCAAGATGACAATCCTTCTCAAATAGGAAAATGTGAAAATACGGAATTTGGAAACATAACATTGAAGATTTATTCTAGAAAGGTTCATAAGAGCACTGCATGATTTCGATAAAAATAAGTCGATTCTTCCCACATAAAATGGTTGAGATGAAGGAATTAAAGAGAGGGAATGTATAATTAGATATTAGATACTTTAATAATCATTTCACATGTTTTTTCTTTGAGTTTATATCAAAATCAATATAAATCATGTAGTGATAAATCTATGAGGACTTTAAGAGTGAAAAAATTATTTATTAATATGTAAGATTAAATTCTTGACATGAGAGGTAAAATCATGTTTGCTATATTTAAATTACAGTTCTTGCAACATTATGTAAACTAAAAGGAGGTCTTATGTGCATGTGTAAAATGTTGACTACATCTTTTTATAGACCTAAGAGAAACAAATGGGCTTACATGGATGCATGAGAGGTTTTATTTTTTTCTTCATGGATAATGGAAGGGTTTTCACTTTTCTTTCCAATGGTAATAAAAGTTAAATTAATAATAAATATTTTATGGCTAAAAATTAAATAATAAATAGCATGATGGTGATTAAGAGGC
>APFE030084708.1:48742-77918 GCA_000404065.3 Pinus taeda
CACCTATGCGTGATCATGATCATACTATTCATTTGATTCCAGGAAGTGTTCCTCCAAACATCAGGCCGTATAGATATCCCTATGTCCAAAAGAGTGAAATTGAACGTATGGTTGCAGAAATGCTAGAGACTGGTGTAATTCAACCAAGTCAAAGTTCTTTCTCTGCTCCAGTAGTATTGGTGCTCAAGAAGGATGGATCATGGCGCATGTGTCCGAATTATAGGGATCTCAACAAGCTCACTATTAAAGATAAGTTCCCCATTCATGTCATTGATGAATTACTGAATGAATTGCATGGATCAATTTACTTCACCAAGTTGGATCTTCGTTCAGGGTATCATCAAATCAGAATGAAGATTGAAGACATTCCGAAAACAACATTTAGAACTCGTGAGGTTCATTATGAATTTTTGGTCATGCCTTTTGGTCTTACCAATGCACCTTCAACATTTCAAGGTTTGATGAATTCAATTTTCAAACCATTCCTTAGAAAATTTGTGTTAGTATTTTTTGATGATATACTAATCTATAGCAAGTCTTGGAAGGATCATGCTAAACATGTTGACAAGGTGCTACAACTATTGGAGGAGAAACAATTATATGCAAAAAAATCCAAATGTTTCTTTGGAGTCCAAGAGGTGGAATATCTGGGTCATATTGTATCTTCTGAAGGAGTTAAGGTAGACCCTAGAAAAATTAAAGTCATTAAGGAATGGAAAATCCACACATCCATAGAGCATCTGCGAGGATTTCTCAGGTTGACACGGTATTATCGCAAGTTTGTTAAGAATTATGGGAGAATAGTAGCACCTCTAACAACATTATTGAAGAAACATGCATTTTCATGGACTCTGGAAGCAACAAAGGCCTTTGAACATCTTAAAGAGGCAATGTGCCAAGCACCGGTCTTAGATATACTGGAATTCACAAAAACCTTTATTGTGGAATGTGATGCTTCAGGAAACGGAATTGGTGTTGTTCTAATGCAAGATGAAAGACCTATTGCTTTTGAAAGTCGTCCAATCAAGGGAAAATTTTTACACAAAGCTATTTATGAGAAGAAAATGTTGGCAATACTATATGCACTTAAGAAATGGTGACCCTACCTAATGGGAAGACACTTCAAGGTAAAAACGGATCGTGATAGCCTTAAATGCTTTTTAGAACAAATATTATCCTCTGAAGAGCAACAAAAGTGGGTCACAAAGATGTTGGTTATGACTTTGAAATCATCTACAAAAAAGGGAAGCAAAATGTGGTGGCAAATGCACTCTCAAGAAAGGATGAGGATGTGGAAGCATTGTTGTATGCCATTTCTATTATCCAAGCAGATTGGATAAACGAAGCAAGGGAGGAATGGAAGAATGATGAAGAAGTATGGGCACTTATTCGAAAGTTACAACAAGATTCCAATACATCTGATACATTTAGCTGGAAAAATGATTCGTTATGGTACAAAGATCGCTTATACCTCTGTAAGAATTCGCTACTCAAACAAAAGATTCTGATGGAATTGCACACTTCTCCCTTAGGAGGGCACTCAGGATTTTTAAAAACTTACCACAGGGTTAAGGAGGAATTTTTTTGGCATGGCCTTAAATCGGATATTTAAAAGTTTGTGGCGGAATGTTTGGTTTGCCAACAAAATAAAGTTGAAACAATTAAGACCCCGGGTCTATTACAACCTTTATCCATTACAAGCCAACATTGGGAGGAGGTTTCAATGGATTTTATCACAGGTTTACCCAAGTCTGAGGGAAAAAGTGTCATCATGGTGGTAGTTGACAGACTTACCAAGTATGCACACTTTTGTGCATTATCACAACCATTTAAATCCAGTACAGTTTCTACTACATTTATGGAAACAATTTAGAAGCTACATGGAAACCCAAAGATTATTTTAAGTGACAAAGATCCCATTTTCACTGTAAATTTTTAGATAGAATTATTTTCTTGTCTTGGTACTCAGTTCGCTCATAGCTCATCTTATCATCCTCAATTTGATGGGCAAATTGAGATAGTAAACAAATGTTTGGAAGGATATCTTCGTTGCTTTGTATCTCATAAACAGACACAATGGGTCAAATGGTTGCCTCTGGCTGAATGGTGGTATAACACTTCCTTCCATAAAACAACAAAAATGACCCCATTTATGGCACTTTATGGGCATCAGCCACCATCCATCACATCATATTTAAGAGAAAATTCAAAGGTTCAAGCAGTGGAACATCACATCGAACATCAACAACAAGTCCTCCAACTCTTAAAGGATAACCTCGTGTTGGCACAAAATAGAATGAAACAACAGGCAGATCAACATCGCAGCGAAATAAGTTTTGATGTAGGTGATTAGGTGTTCCTACGTCTACAACCATATAAACAAATGTCCCTCAAGCAAGCTAAGAAGGATAATAAATTATCACCAAAGTATTATGGTCCGTACAAGGTGTTGCAAAAGATTGGTACCATGGCATTCAAATTGGAGCTTCCTGCAGCATCTCGAGTACACCAAGTTTTCTATGTTTCATTTTTAAAGAAGGTTATAGGTGACAAGCTCCCAGTTCAAACAATATTGCCAGAACTTGACGAGGAAGGAAAAATTGTATTGGAACCGGATGCAGTCACAGAAACGAGAACTCGACAGCTACGAAATCGATCAATTTTGGAGTATCTCATCAAGTGGAAGAACTTATCCGTTAAAGATTCCACATGGGAGGATGAGAATTTTATACAGAAGCATCCAGAACTACTCAAGCGTTGAGGACAACCTTTTTTGAAGGAGAGGGGCATGTTAGGTCCCTATAATACTAGTGATTCCCCCATTACTATTGTAGTTGTATCCCTTATTAATATTGTTGTGCCCCTATTGTCCCCATATTTTTATCACTGTGCCCCATAGAATCCCTCTATTGTTATTTTTGTGGATTTATATTATTATTGTTAGGTCGGATGGGTTATATTGTGACTCCTTAGAATCCTATATATAGAAAGGAGGTTTTTTCATTTGAATCATACAAGAATTGTTGAGTCTGAATTCTAAGGCGTTGATATCTCTTTTCTATCTTTTTGTGAGCTGGTTTCATAACAAAAGTAGAAGTAGATTCTTGTCCTGTGCTTTAGTACATTGCAGGAGCTTGTGAATTTACAGGATTTTCTACAAAGTAGCCTCTAAAGAACTTTCAGAAGCAAGCGCTGATGAGCCACTTGAAGTTATAAAGTCCAATATTCCTATATATGCAAACACTCAGTATTTTATTGACAAGATGATAGAGGTTACCTGGAGAAAGATCTACAACACATTCACGCCGGAAACATTTCCTGAGGACTTGGAATATGTACATGCATATACCAACATCAAGAAGTCCAGGATACATAAGATCGCGTGCAGATCCCTAGTCATATCATGCACAAAAGTTATCGAATGGATCATCACACACATGGATGACTCTCACCTTGTGCTTCATAGTGAGAGTGGCGACCACCTCGCTACCTATTATGATGAGGATATGTAAACATATTATAAGATGCATAAGCCCAATGAAAATGCAAATGATGTCTTTTACATAAGATGGTCAAACCTCGACATGACCAATGTTATAAAGCAATGGTGCCGAGAACCTGCCAAGTTTCAACATCATCCATCAACAATTTATTTGACGAAGATCTTAAGGGACGTATATCAATATTCGATAACTATGTACTATGAGATTTTTGGGCGCAAGAAAATTGAGGTTTTCCAAGAGAATTAGATATATATGCTCAATCTGGTGATGAACCATGGAAAAGCTTTTAATTGGGCAGATATATTATCATTTGAGTTACATTGACAGGTGGGGCAGGCCAAAGCATCTTTATAAGAAAATCACGCTCCATAGTTTTACATGTCTGCATATCTCTTGGATGGTGGTATCTATGCACGATATGCATTCCCAAATCTATATTGGAACTAGAATCCTAAAGAGAAGTTCCAAGTTTATGTTCATTGTAGGGTGTTATCAAAAGGAAACTTCGAAGGCACATATGACAGATTGGTTGAACACTTCTTTGCAACCATCTTCCGTTTGATATTCGAGACTGATCTGCCATGCATGACAGATCAAGTGAAGGAATCACTTCAAGATCTTGCTGTATGGTTTGCAACTCTCAAGGGAACATACATCAAATGCTTCAGATGTCAAATGGCTCCTCATCTTATGCCACAATACGTGACAAACAAGGTGGTCATGCACGAGGTGGAAAATCAGTTGGACAAGGGATTGTCGGGAACCCTTCACATGAGGAAGAAAATCCCTTGGCCTATATTTACATTAAGGATTAGATTATATGAATTGAAGAGCCACAGGACATTGGAAGCCAAAACTGAAGAGCCAAATCACCTACACTTCGCCACCAAAGATTTCCATGCATATGATCCCAAGCAATTTTCAGGCAACATTATGAAAGGATCCAGCATAGTACAAAGTATTCATCAATATGTTAACCAGAGGATGAAAAGATATAGTTCCAGAATGAAAACACATCCAACCATGAATACTAGTTCACCTCATGATCCTCCAGCTCAAGACTTGCAAGAGCGGGAATAGGAAGAGGAGGAAACAACGCCTCAAGTAAAGAAGTTAGCTCCCAGGAAAAGGATCAAGTACTCATCATGTGAGAGCAACATGAAATGGAATGTTGATCCTTTAAACACAGGAGCTACACAAATAGAGCCATAGATGAGACAAGGGGAAGAATAAGAAGGAGAAGAACATGATAAAAGGAAGCAAGATGAGTTGCTCGAGAAGCAACTAGTAAAAGAGGAAGAGAGGAGACAGATAGAGGAAGAAAAACAATGGCAGTCTCAAGAGGAAGAAGTAGCGCAAAGAATGGAAGAAGAACAATTGACTCATGAACTGAAGGAGGAGAAATATGAGGAAGAAGACACCATCCAACTCATTGATGATGATCTTGGTACTCTAGGTGAACAACCACTCACAAGAGGACATCTTCCATTCGATGAGATGGGGATTACACCCCTTCCGACAGATCGAGTCATGGATGTGTGAAGTGTAACGTTTGACCAGTTGAAGAAGAGGATCGTGCAGCAAAGGCATATACATTTCCCATAGGATCCTCAGAACCAAGTCTCAATGGTGATGGAAAAGGTGATCACCTCCAACAATAGAATAAATCAGAGGGGAGTTATGGCGACAAATGTTGCATTCGCTACAATGACAAAGGGTAAATCATAATATTTGCTAAATGAGAATGTCAGGTTTAGAAGAGAACTCAATGTGAAGAAGCAACAGGTAGAGCATCTTGCAAAAGAGAACCAACAATTATTATCACAAAACTTCAATGCCACAAAGTGGCAATCAATCATGCTAGATGAATTGGGACCAATGGAGGATACCATGGCATGACTATATGATGAGATGGTACTTATACAATAGGTCATGTCTCCTCTCATTGTCATAGCAATAGATCGGCTAACCAGATGCAGGAGTGGACTGCCAAACATCCAAATGCCCTAGAGCATTTAGAAAAGAAGGATAAGATCTTTGCAGAAATAGATAGAGTGAAATTGAGACTCCACCTACAAAATTACTTATATCCGGGAGCACAATCGGTTAAAATTATGGTTGCATATAACTGAATGCATAATGGGTTTGAGTCTCTCACAATAAATCATGGGATTCCTTCCATCAGATCTCTTGAAGCAATCAAAGGCAGGGAGGTCGTCTTTCAGGAGATCAGAGATTACATTGAACAAATCAAGCAGGTAACCAAACAGGAAGGCTTGGAAGTGACCAAAGATGTTATTCAGCACTATGCCTTTGCACCATTCAAAGCACACACGAAGCTTTCATGGTTGTGGAATAATGTCTAGTCAAGCTCCAAGAACATACTATCAGAGGCATTGAAGGTGGGAGTGCGCTACAAAATAGGCTTCCAGATCGAATCGAAGCCATTGCAAAGGAGTTCAAAGCATGACACACTTACATCAAGGGTGAACTCCATGAAGAAGCACATGATCTATCCATTTGATGAACTTTGTATTTTAGAAATTTTGTCTTATTAGGCCACTGACTCATGTGTAAATTGTCTTTTGTAATAAATGTTATGTAATGAAGTCCAAGTGACACAAGTGGAATATGAATGGCCACACATTGGAATGTAATGAGTCATATTAGAATATGAACAATGACAAAATTCAAAGAATCACAGGGAAACTCAAAAGTCATTGTATGTTGTTATAAATAGCTCCTCATAACTCAAACAAGGGGCTTTTTTGGGACCAAGCTCTTAGGAGTGGGAGACTTGAATTCTCTTGTATTACATAGGAGATAGAATATTCTTTGGATAAGCAAGTTGTGGATTGTCTTCCACTATTTGATATAATGATTCACTCATGTAACAATGTACTTGGGATCTTGCACTAATTATCAGAAGCTCAATGAGCTGACATTCCTTCATATATGTATCATATATATAGTTGGATTATTCTTGTTATGTGTACGATATATGTTGATTTATTTACATTATTGGTTAATGAACTATTTTGTTGCTTAGTTATGTTTGTTATTGAATGAATGTTGTTATGTCTTAATGATTGTTATTTACTAGGTGGACTAATTTGAAGGTACTCAACAAGTATATTTCTCTTTATCCCGAGCCCCCCTTTAGGATAATACTATTACTTTTCTAACCAGTGGCTTGTTTCTCTCTCCAGTCATGTAAGTCTCCCTCAGACACCCTACATTGATAGTCTCACAAGGCTCACACTCTTGCTTCCCCAAAGAGGTGTTATGTTCTCTTATGTCCAATTATAACCAAGGCCTATCCTGGAAAACCATTCAACGACGACCGGGTCATATGACCGAAAGGGACTCGTTTAGTTTACGGGACTCATAACATACAACTTTTCCATCCTGCATAAGGACTCTATAACACCCTCCTCTCACATCTACCCAAGCAACTGGCTAGTTGGGATAAACATGTGATGAGAGGCTACTATGATATGATTTAACCTTCTAGGTAACCTTAAGGAAATGGAATCAACGGAAACACAACACACAAACATCCCTTAGGTGCTTCAGGGCCCCCCGGGAGCTAATCCACCACTTTAGGTGCCCCCTGAGTTAACCTAGCATTTAAATGAATTAAACCCAAAGTCACTCCCATGATAAGGCATGAATGTGATTGTAACCCTATAGTCGCCCTCACATGCCTGCCTACCAACAACCAGAGACCCAAATTGTCAGTGCTATGCCAGCGACTCTAGGATTCTAGTCACTTTTTCAGGCCCAGAGCCCAGGTCACTACCGAGAAGTGAACCATCTCTTCAAATCAGTAAAATAGCATGGAAATGATAGTACCAAAGCAAATAATGTTCAAGGCCTTGACTAGACCCCTACTAGCCATGACAGGCATTTTGTCAAACACTTAATAAATATGCAACCTACAGGTGTAAATAATAGATCTAAGCATAGGGGTCTCATACTTATCTGAGATTCACTATGAAGCATTGTATCCTTATCACATTAGCTTCCATTTAATCCATTAGGTCATACATACATTGATCATCCAATAACAAGTAGGAACATGATGAGAGCCATACAAAGTTGTTGTCATAAAATGCACACATAACCAACATAATAGGGACATAAATACCAATGAAACCACAACCATATAAACCACATATAATACATCACAATGCTCATAGAGATACAAGGAGAAACAACCTTACATTAATGATGCAAAATCCAAACCTGGGATGGGACTTCCACATTCCACTCAACCGTAGAATGGTTGAGCCAAATCTCTCTTCAACCATTCACTCTCGTGCCATATTCTAAGCATGAATGTGGGATCTCATAGAACACATCAATCAAAACTCATCCAGTTTCCAGAGGCCATCCACCTCAACCCATCAAATAGTTATTCTACCTCACGGTCAAACATCACAAAACCAACATCAGATCGGTCTCTATCCCAGCCTTCCAGGGCTCCAAAGTTTTTTGTTCCAACCCAACTCCTAGGGCTAGTAACTCAACCCACAACTTACACCAGGCTCTAGAGCGTTTATCCAACCAAGGCTCCAGGACTAGTAACTCAACCCACAACTTTTACTGGGCTCCAGAGCATATGTCCAACTAGGGTTATGGGACCAGTAAATCAACCCACCAAGGGCTCCAAAGCATTTTTCCAACCAAGGATACGAGACTAGTAGCTCAACCCAAGACATTACAGGGCTCCAGAGCGTTTTTCCAACCAAGGCTTCTAGGAACTTATAGCTCAACCCAGGCTAAGGAAACATGAGAACCAACAAAAAAAAAACAAGGAAATAGACCCACAATCTCCATGGCTATCCAGAAAATGGAAAGGCTAGGAAAATCCACTATCAATCCAGACAATCCTCCATGCCAATGATAGATCATAACCAAGAAACCACATGCATGTGCCATGCATTCCAAAACTAGTGAGTGAAGCATACATGCAACTCGGTACCTGCAAGAAAAAATGTTGTAGTTGCTGATCCCGATGCCCTCTTGCGCATTCCTTCTCTTCCTTTGGCTTCTTGCTCCAAAATCCAAGTATGCCACACCCTCCAAGTGTGCTCCACTAAAACCTATCAAAATCTTACCAACTGGTCCTCATAAGCCTTTTTATGAATCAGACCTCTATTTTCTTCATTTTCCATTATTTTCCTTCATATTCCCCCTCACATGCAACTTGTGACCTTTCTCCTTCCTTTTCTCCTAATTTCCATTATTTTCATAAATAAATGTGCCAAAATGCCATTTTTCCTTTCCAAAGCCTTAGCCGTTACCTTTGCCAATTTCCTTAGCCATAAACAATCACAAGTGATCCCCATCACTAGGATTTTGCCCAACATTCAGCTTGGAATAAGTGTCCCATCATCGATGGTTATTATTTTTAACTTTTATTACATGGAATTTTCACCATGGCTGTTACAACTCCTACACCAAACTGTGTGAGGTCTATTTGGGACTTTGCATCAGGGAGATCCCCTTACAATGTTTGCAGAATCCAACATTGTTAACACCTAGGTAGGGGATACTTGTTCTTGAGTGTACTTTTGTTAAACTACTTGTAATATATACACATCTTCTAAGTCCCATCCTTCTTTGGCTCAATGGTGATGGGTGACGCACATGATGATGTACTTGGTCAAATGACACCTTGTTTCAATAGTTGTTGCAACTACTTCTTCACATCACTTGCTTCAATAATAGAATGTGGGTACAACCCAATGTTTGGTAAAAGGGACTATGGAAATAGCTGGATCTCGTGCTCCACTTCCCTCTTGGTGGTAGTCCTTCAAGCTCCTAGAACACGTCCTTGTATGCCTATAACAAATCTTCTAGTTGTTGTTTCTCTTTCTTAGTACACCCCTCCAGGTATGCTTTTTCTGTTATTGACACTTCTATAGAATGATTTTATCTTAAAAATAATAAAACATATTTCTTGCTAGAAATGTTTAGTTTCTTGGCTTGGTTGGCACTTACAAGTAAAATTTCGGACTTTCCCTTGTGCGTGTTGATGGTGAAGGATTTTCCATCCTTGATGTGCTAGTACTGGTTGGATTTACACATGAAGATTGCATCCAATATGTACATATAGGGACTTTCAAACATCACTTCACATACATCAATAAGACCTACATCTAGTTCTACTTCATCAATAAAATCAACATTGATAGAAGATCTAATTTTGCACTATTTGGTTACCTTTATTTCTACATCCTTATTTACCCATCCCAATGGCTATAAGCTTAGATGATCACAAACTTCCAATTCCGGCTTGTTGACTAGCTTTGTTTCAATGAGATTCACCTATGATCCTGAGTCGAATAAAGCATCAACCTTTGTCTTCTTGACTTGTATCTTTATATTGAAGAGTTTGACCTTTTTGTTCTCTTCATGTTGATGAAGGCTACTCATATTCACCTCCTTTTGCACTAATGTATAGATGATCTTCTCATCCATGTCTAAGCTCTTTTCAACCTAGTTGCTCAAATCAATGGCAATGAGATTCTTCTTCTTATTATATTTTCTTTTGTTCTTTGGGTTTCTAGATGTAACTTCTAACACTTATACTTTGTATGATTGTCAATGTTACAGTGGTTACAATGGTTGTTGGGATATTTGCATTAGTTGTTGTGTCTACTATCTTTTCATCTTTACCCCCTTTCCACTTCTTCTTCCCTTCCTTAGAAGTGTCTTGGTTCTCCTTTTGCTTTGACCCACTCAATTGTCCTTTCTTTAGGCCTATGTTCTCTAGGTGTTGTCTATACACAAGCCTCATCTACCAATATAGGTTTGAATAACATCACTTGCTTCCACAAATGGTGATGTAGAACCCCCCAGATTCTTGAGGAGTACATCTGGGTTCTTTGGAGAGATACCCAACATTATGGTCATATTTCTAAACTATGTGGTGTACTCCTATACACTTTTCCCCTGGTTTTGAATGAAATAACACCATCAGATCCACTGGTCCTCGACATACATGATAGGATAAAATTGTGACTTTGTGACGGTTTTAAATTATTCCCACTTAGTCACTGGAGGATCACCCTCCAACCTTAAAGTCTCTGTGTGGGTTTCCCACTAGGTTAGGGCATGGCCCTCTAATTTGAATCGAGCAAACAAAATATTTTGTTCTTCCTCTATATGATGAACATCAAAATAAACTTCTAATTGTTAAAACTAGTGATTTGGATTCAAAGTGTTAATATCACCTTGATATGGGTTGATGTCAAGATTCACTTCAACTTTTAACAGGGACTGTGAATGGTTCATGACACTCAAATTGGGTTGATCTTTATTTATTTATTTATTTTATTTTTTATTTTTTTTCGGCTCCTTCTATGTTTCTTCTTGTCTCTTGATCTCCCCTTTGATTGGACCTCTGTGTTAGAACCCCCATCTTCTCTGAATAGCTTGAGCTTATTAGTGAGGGATGCCATGAGGAGGATTATATTACAATGAATGTTCGCAACTTGTGCTTCTCACCTTGCAAACCTCTCCTTTGCGGGATCGTGAGGGTTATTGACAGATTTGTCAACCATGACTAGGGTTTTGTGACTTTCGGCTTAATTGATCTGAATCCCTGTAATTCCCCACAATATACCTAAAGAAACTTTCTCTAATACCAATACGATCCATAAACTACTATGGATATTCCATTGGATAGTTTGTCACAATAGATCTCATAAAATTAAGCTTAAAATCCTAAATCTACACTACGAGGGTTTATTTCTCCTTAGGTTTTTGAATATGTTAATTATGGCCTATTGCGTATGCATGCAAGTTATAATTATGTAGAAACTAGTGAATAGTGAAAAAAAACTCATAAACCACAATTGGCACTAGATATGCCCCAGGAAACCCTTTTGGGAGATAACCTAGTTGGAAGGTGAGGTTGCTCTGTTGTGTTTCTCTAAATAAAAAATGGATGCAAGTATGGAGAAGTGAGGCTTGTGGCTTGTGGGTTGTTACAATGCACAAATTCTCTCCATTTTCTCTTTTCCTGACTACTCTCATCTATGGAAAAAAATGCACTCGAATAGAATGAAACCCCTTTTCTTCCTAATGGCCTAGTCATAACACATCCCAATAGCTTACTAGTGATTAAGCTTGACTCCAACTCTGAACTAGAGTTACAATATTGACTCTTCTAGAGTGTTTTTCATCATGATATCATGGACAGCCCCTTTTCCATGAATAATGGGGCTTGGCGTGACATCCTCTTGAATTATGGTGGTCAAAACAAGAAGGTTAACTTCCAAGTGACATAAATTTTGCATACGGACTCCGATTGAGACGATTCTTTCACCGTAAAAAAAAGGGTATTTGTGTGTAGAACATGAATAATGAGGTGTGGTGCTTAAGCGACAAAGTTTTACCCCCAAAAGAATGCAAATTTTGCCTCAAATTGTTCCTGAAAGGTTTTAAATCCTAATTTGCCAAACCGGTTTCCGCTAGTAAAAATGGTCCATTGAATTTATTCCTCCACTTTTTCCGTTTTGAAAGCATCGAGATGGATGGAAAACAATACAATGATCAAATTCAGATCATTTGTTGATATGAAATTCGTCCACCACACTCAATTGTGGCATGCTAGATCAACGATTGGAGCATAATAATTCATTATTCACAATGTCTTCAACTCTTAAGTTAGTTTTTGAACACTTGCTTATCATGTGAATTTTGAAATTAATAATAAAACCATTTTTACTTTTATCAACCAAGGATTATAATTTTCAGTATATAGCTTATGCATAAATATTTCAAAGTTTGAAACATTACTATTACCACAACATAATACTATGAAACTATAAGACAATTAATCACCTTCAATTTTAGTGTGAAGATTCTAAAATTAATTTCTATTTGTGATACATAGTCCATATTCAATCTATTCATACATTCAAATGATTCACCATAAGTTCACTTGCAGACACCAAATGGTCTTAGGGAATCACACACAAACATACATAGAGGCCAATATCTTTTGGAGATATTGCTCAGTTAAGGACTAATTCTCATCAACTCCGTTGTGAAACAAGGCGCTAGAAAAAGCCAAAAGAAGTGTGGGAGGAAAGAGTATGCATTTTTTGTTCTTATGGAAAAATGGAAACGCAAAAGCATTTCATTTTAGAATGTGAGGTCTTCAAAGACAATAGGGAAAGTTATGCAGATATGCTGGGAGCTAGCTCTTGGGATAATCTATTTAGCAAGGGCTTTGTCAAGAAGCTAGGAGTATTTATTGTGAAGCTTCACAGAAAAAGCGCTGAATACATCAAGCAGATAAAGAAGCAATCTGCCCCATGGACTAGTAGAATGTTTCTCCAACTAGCTTATATGTTAAGTATTATTAAAGTTTCAACCACTTATAATTGTTTTGCATCTTTTATTGGAACCATATGAATTGTAATCTTTTTTAAATACATTATAATTTATCAATGTTTCTACTTCCCCTTGATTCATGGTAGTGAGATAAAGAGGAGTTCATCCAAATGTCTTTGCTCCAATATCCCAAATGGAACTTTGGCATTTGTTGGAGAATAAATTTGCTGCAATATCCCAATGGAGATGGAACTTTGACAAATGTAGATTTTGATTAGGGCTGGTTAGACTTCTTCGTAACCATTTTCACCCACGCTACTTCCTAATTTTCGTAAAATTTATTAAAAAAAACCTAGCACAAAAAAACCACATGTTTATTATTTAAAAATTGCATTCAACTTAATTTTCATAAATAGAAATTATTTCCATTATCAAAATTAATCAATTTTCATAAATAGAAATTTCAGACCTCCTTTAAATGATCAAAATCCAAAAACTATTTTTTTTATTGCCCTGAAATTCCAAAAACCTAAAATTAGCTATTCTTGTTACCTGTTTTGCCGTCCGATATGACCAAAGCAAATGTAATGCAGGCAGTTAAATACCACGCGCCAAACCATGGTTAAAAGCAGTTTCCAAATTTCTAGCACTGTTACGCATGTGAACCTCTTTAAATTTAAGAGGGAATATAGCGCTGCTAAAAACTATATTTTTTATTGCCCTGAAATTCCAAAAATCTAAACTTAGCTATTCTTTTTACCTGTTTTGCCGTCCAATATGACCAAAGCAAATGTAATGCAGACAGTTAAATACCACGCGCCAAACCATGGTTAAAAGCAGTTTCCAAATTTCTAGCACTGTTACGCATGTGAACCTCTTTAAATTTAAGAGGGAATACAGCGCTGTTATTCCATAAACTTTTGGATGTGGCCGCATTAACGTATCGAAAGATGCCTTCCGCAATCTCATCATGCCAAAAATGCAGTTTCACCGATTCGGAAATTGAAGGTCTTTTTAGTTATATATAACTGAATTTTGATCGAGATAATAAAACAATGTAACCTCAGCAAATCGGTGGGGAAATGCAAAATTCATGGTTATGAATAACGAGATTCCGAGTTGGATGGGGCGTTTTAGAGAGACCTGGCAAACGTGGAGGCATTTTTGACGTATTTTAATAAGCTATGCCATAAATTCTGATGCGTTCTTAAGAAACCGACTTTTCCTGATTGGAACTCGGTGGTTTGCTATCAGAGTTAACGCCATTCATCAGGTAATAGCACAACATTCACTGAAATTTCAAGTGTCTAGTATTTGCTAAGCCTACTCAACAATCGAAGACGTTTAAGGTTTCTACAAACTTGTAATAAAATCACGGCATATCGAGATTACTTTTCAAGCTGTTATTTTTGCACTTAAAAGAGGCACTTTTTCCTTATTAGAATTCGGTGGTTTGCTATCAGAGTTAACGTCATGCATCAGGTAATAGCATAACATTCACTGAAATTTCAAGTGTCTAGTGTTTGCTAAGCTTATTCAAAAATCGTAGACGTTTAAGATTTCTCCAAACTTGTAATAAAATTACAGTATATCGAGATTATTTTTCAAGCTGTTATTTTTGCGCTTAAAAGATGCAACTATTATAAATGGGACTTTCAGCTGAAAAGATTAGTCTTCTTACCTGTAAACGTAAGTCCACACCAAAGTTTAAATAGGGTCGTCAGTGTTAAAATTAATTTTGGCAAGCAGTTTTCACTTGTGTATTTAGAATATGATTGTTCTGAAGCCACAGCTCTTTATTGGGAATGAAGGTATTGCATGACAAGGTTGCGAAGCCGTACGCTCAATCTTTGTAACTGAAAATGCAGGTGGATTAAAGACAAAACCTGGTCTTTGGTATTTACTTTTGTTTTACGCAGTAGGTTTAAGTAACGGATTTGGAATTTAATTTACATAAGGCCTTGTCAGTTTAATTTTAGTAAAGCTACCTGGCTTAAAAAGAAATTGGTTTTCAGTGCCCTCTCAGTGCAAGGTAAGAGTGAGGTTACTGTTAGCTGGTTTACATAGGCACAAAAGTCATTGCAATAATATTTATCAAGGCATTGCTGATGTTGTTAAAGAGTGAGGTTACTGTTAGCTGGTTTACATAGGCACAAAAGTCATTGCAATAATATTTATCAAGGCATTGCTGATGTTGTTACTAGTGGGGCTTTGGATCTGGGTGGGGAAAATAACAAGCCATTCTACCCAACTACCAGCAGATATAACCCATATTGATATAAGGTATTGTCTAACTATTCTACATTTTAGAGTTTTTTATCTTGAATTTGGCAAAACAATATCTGGTTATATCTTAATTTTTTGTTATTTAAAATGCATTTTTGAATGCATATATGGATTCAGTGCCTTGAAAAACCCTTGGAGCACTTGAATTGGGCAGAGTTCACATTTAAACTTGTGAGTCCAACAAATCCTTGCCACCTAATCATATACTTGGAAAAACTTCAAAATATCAAAATGTAGAAAGTTAGACTACTGTGAATTTATACTCTTCTACATTTTTTTTTGTTTCCTATGTGGTTCACAGTCCGCGGTGAACACTATGTGCACTATATAATTGTACCAGGCAGATCTACCTACTATGTGCACTATATAATTGTACCAGGCAGATCTACCAGAAAGGATCACTTCCTGTCAGCTCAACCACCAAACCTGACTTCCTGTCAGCTCAGGATCACTTCCTGTCAGCTCAACCACCAAACCTGACTTCCTGTCAGCTCAGGATCACTTCCTGTCAGCTCAACCACCAAACCTGACGTTGAGAGTGTTGAGAGAATTGAACTCCTTGCAATGGGAGAAGTGCTTTAGCCATAGAAACTTGACCAACTGAGTTTTAACTCTTGTGCTTCTACACATTATTATATTTCAAAACACACACATTTTCTCACATGTTGAAAATTGTTTAAAACATGTCTATATAATTTTTTAACATCATCTTGCCTTCTGGGCCCTATCTCGTTATTGAAAGCTTTTTGCTCTCTCTGCACATTATTTTGTTCGAAAATACACAAATTTCTCACAAGCAAAGTGTCGATAACGAAAAATTGGTAAATTCTTAGCGCATGGCACACAGGTTCTCTCTCAGAGATATAAACACCAAAATTTTTGGAAACTGTTACTGTTAACACATCTCAAAACAGCAACCTCCAAAAACTAAATCTGTATACACATTGACAATCTGAAAATAGAACAGCAAGTGCAATTCCGAACTCTCAATCACATGTGCTTCTATTAACTCAGAACGAAGAAATACACTACAATATGTCAAAACTGAGTGAATTAACACTCTCTGGTGTGGAGCAAGAAGGGCCAGGGATTTACAAAAGCTGTCTGTCCCTGTGGTTCACACAGATTTAGAAGTGAGACCCTAACTCTAAATCGGCCTAGAGATATGCATGCCACCTGCATTAGAGAATGATTAGAATAAAGTGCCAATTCTCCCAGAATAGAGCACCCAAGGTGTAAAACTGGAAACCACCTCAAACCTAGAGCCTACGCTAAACTCTGGAAAACTATCTTAATCCTTGAAGCTAGGGCATCACACCTGCTGAGATCCTCTGGCATCTCCCTCTCACAGGCAATGGTCCATTCCATACACAGATTTAGAAAATCCCGGAAACATGTTTTAATATGATGTTAAACTTTTTGCACATGATAAATTTATACTCAAAAATAAAAACAGTAAAACTCTAGGAAACTGAAACTGTTAACACCTTCAAAGCAACAACCTTTGAACACTAAATCTCCATACATGGACGATCTAAAAATACCATCAAGAAGTATGAATCTGAACCACTCAATCACATCTGCTTCTATAAACTCAGAAAGAATAAATAGGAATACGCTGCAATAGCTCAAAACCGAATCAATTAACACCACGACCTGCCTTTCTTTTACAGACTAATAAAGGCTAGAGATTTACAAAAATAGCCCATCCCTGTGGTGCACTGAGATTTAGAAGTGAAACCCTAAGTATAAATCCATCTAGAGATATGCCTCCCACCTGCATGAGAAAATGCCTACAATAAAGCACCAATCCTCCCAGAATAGGAGGCCCAAGGTTGAAATGTGGAAATCACCTCAAATATAGCACCTATTCTATTTCTGGAAGATTATCTAAGTCACATGCTTTCTACAAATTTGAAAAAATCTAAACTAAAAGCAGACTAGCGGTTTCTAATTAATGAAAATCCAAAAAGCTGGCACATGCATGCTGGAGAGATCCATGTGCCTCTACCTCTGTCTAGACTCTACATATCCACCACTGTGCTACCTCATCACTGTTGCGCACTCAATCATCACTACCCAAACTGCTGTGCACAGATCAAGGATATATGGATCTGGTGAAACAGGTGAGTGCACCATGCTGAAGAGAACTACTGCTGAGAAATGCAGGTACAGAAAACTAACAAACATGTCTATACAATTTTTTAACGTCATATTGGTTTTTGTTTTGACTACAGAGTTTTTGCAGAAATGAAAATCTAACATTTTTCAAGGGAACAAGGAATTATTGTGTTGAATTTTAAATCTACAAGCTGTCCTCAATCACAAGCCTAATCCATTTTTTGTTATAATCTCCCTAGAGAAAAAAACTGTAATTTTATTATGTAAACAGGGAATAAAATTACATTCTATAGAGTATAGACACACCATGTGTGTATGCAAATCTGTTCGGAAACTTGTCTGAAACAAAGAGCGATCATCTGGTGAAGAGGGATCAGAGAATGAAACTCTAGGGTCAATAATCCCCAGACCACATATCAGAAAAAACAGAATTAACTAGGCATGCAGGCCTGACCAAAATTTGCAGTAGGGCACGTAGGCCTGCAGAAGACCCAGATAGGGAGAGATGAACAACATAAAAAAGGTAGTCGACGCTGGAAAGATCAGTAAAAAACTGGGCTAAAACCCATGCCATGAAAAATGGGCAGAAAGACCCATCAACAAGAGAAAAGAAATAAACAAAAATCAGGTACAAGCCACCCGGCTAGCTCAAATAGAGACCTAGAAGCTATTGAAGTTAGAGAGAAAAGTGGTCTCACTAAGTTTAGAGGTGCACTAAACTTGGCAGGGGACCCACATTCCACTAAGGCACAATTTTTAATATTCTTCCTCTAAAGTTAACTTTGGAAATGTTTAAATTTCCTTAAGTTAAATATGTGTTGATCTCAACCCTTGGATTATTGGCATCTCAGCCACAGATCTTGTTGGTGGGCCCAAGTTAACTTAGAAAAGGAAAAAAGGCTTTGAAGAGAATCATTATGCTCATATTTGTTTGGAGAAAACGCTTCAGCAAGAGGGCCAGCGCAGAACAGCAAGCTAGGGCTTCAGCAAAGACAATAGGGCTTCAGAAGAAAGAGTACAACAGCTACAGGACACAGCTACAGCACTCAGCCACCCAGAAACACGCAAACACATGCATACAGAGAGGGCTGTATGAGCTGTACGGATTTAGTACAGAGCTGCCTGTGTAGAGGGCCATGATACCCACCACCAGTGGGTGACGCCGTAGGAGAATTTTTCTTGTAGATTTGTCTTCAGCCAGCAGGAGAATTTTTCTCCTAGATTTGTCTTCAGCCAGCAGCCCCTGACAGCCACCAGTATAGCCGATATTGTGCTAGTTGATCTTCGCACCCTGAGCTAGTCATATGCCCCCTCGCTCATCTGTCTAGATCATATGTTTGAAGGAAGGTGGACAATCCAATCCTAAAGGTATGTCTTTCATTGTGCAATCGGGTGTTTATGCCTTTTTTCTTAGGCACGCTTGGGTATGGATTACTGGGTGACTTGGAAGAAGGAAGGGTTTCGACTGTAGTTTTGTTCCCTCACCTTAAATGGGGGGGTTAATCCTCATCCCTAGTTCTGTGGGATCTGTTGATTTTTAGTAGCTTGGGAGGTACTCCAAGCCCCAGGGTTTGGGGTTTGGAGGTTGGAGTGCCACAATAGGGCATTGTGGGTTTGGAACCCAAGGTTTGGGCATTGTACCCAAGCATGTTGGTGTGAAACCATGAGGGGTTTTGGCATGTGATGGATGGAGATGATAGAGGATGTTATGCCGAATCCAACTCAACAAAAATCATTGAAATCCGAGTTGTCTATGTGGAGATATGAATTTTTGAAGGTAAAGTGTGGTCTTGTGGCATGAGGTTCATGTAGGCTTGAGTTGGACAAGACACATGACAGGTTGGCAAGCCCTCTTTATGCAATTCATTGGAGCCCTTCTATTGTGTATAAATAGAAGGTGAGTTTGAAGTCATTTTCACATCCAAGTGCAACAATTCTTAGGTGAAACATCTCTTGTGGTAGTCGCAACTCAAGAATGAGAAGGCCGAGGAGTATAAGGATTGTTTTGAGGGTTTGACAGAGATGAGGAGCAACAAAGGCAATATAAGTTGAATCTGCGCTGTTAGGTGCATGTTTTAGGGTGTTTTCTCCTTGTTTTGGAGGGCCATAGGCTCTATGAGATAGCAGAGGCACCACAAACCTGTTCTGGTCTAGCTGGAGGGGCCGTAAGGCCTATTTCCCATTGTAGAAGCAAGGTACAAGCAGCAAATAGGAGGCAAGCCATAGTCATAGAGAGGATTGTTGAAGGGGTTAGAGAGGCCTGATGTGGACTGTGTCTATGCCTTAACCAGATTGCCAATCTACAACAGTTGCACCTGCTCATGAGTACAAGTATGCTGATGTCTTTCGTGTTGAATTGTTGCTAGGGAAGAGGTCCTAGTGTGGACAAAAGTATTGGGTGCCTTTGGATTGTTGAAGGGCAGTGTGTAGGTGACCCAAGAATAAACCTTGATCAACAATCATAAATGAGTTGGACATCTAAAGGTGGGTGAAGTGATTGAGCCTATGAGTATCTCCTTGATGGACAAAGGAGGCTACTAGAGGAGGCAGTTTGGAGCTCAAGGTTTGACCAACCAGAGGAGCAGTTGTTGACAACCCATGTTCATTGTTGGAGAAGAGAGTTGCAACAGTGATAGGTAGCAACCTTCTTGCCCTATGTTAGTCTTCATATATAACTTGTGGAAGGCTATATTGGGATGATCCAAATTTAAACAGGAACACAACAAATTACAGAGATAACCATAAACACAGATATGCAACGGGAATAATACTTCATTTCATTAATGTAAAACACTGAAATATGCTTACAAACAGTAATGGAAATAAACCAGCTAGGGCGATGGTAGCTTGGCTACATGCCTCTGAACTGTGTTACAATGAGGCTCGAAGGCTTATTTATTGTTGAGAAACAATGGAAAACCCTTAACATTCCAAAACCTAACCCTAGAAGATGAAACACCAAACTGTGAGCCCTGTTTGGGTAAATTGGTACATCAACTTCCTAGGGTCGTAACTTTTGCATATGATCTCCGTTTGATGCATACGTTAGCTCGTTAGAAAGATCTATCCGAGCACTACCACTTTGGGAAGGGCAACATCGGTCCATGGACCTATGTTGCCCCCAATTTTCCCAAAAAACGTCGTTTAGGGCCTCAAAACAGCTCCAGAAGTTCAGGACCCAAAAAAACTGCTAAAAAAAGTAAACTGTGCTACAATTTAGGAAACTGAAAAAAACTGAAAGAGACATTTGTGGGGGTCCAAATGGGATAGGTGGGTGGCCACCAACATCTACCTAGATCATGGGCAGAACACCCTGTGTAGCTGAGGAGTAGCAGTGGGCAAAGGGAGTTGTTCACAAGAGTTGTGAAAAACTCAAACAGAGTCTCGATGTGTTGATGAGTTGATGGATGGAAAATCAACGTGAGAGCAGATTGGATAGCCAAGATTCAGTGGCCAGATAGAGGCAGGTGCTTTAGATTGGGAGCCAAGGACCCGCTAGTGTAGAGGATAGGACAAAGAAACTGTGATCGTGCACTACATCAGCTAGACTGTCAGATTATCTTGTATTTGTATTCTTGTACCATTGGATATTTGAGGGGCCATTATCCTTGGTACGGGAGCCATAGATTGTTGTATTATTAAGTTGGATTAATATAATGAAGATTGGGTTATTGTACATATGTGTGTAAAAAGTTGTGTATATTTTGTGCACTAGTAGATTTATTGCTGTTTATATTCCCTTGTGCAAAGTAGCTTTGTTGTGATTCTTGGTTTGGTAGCATTAGTGATCTAAGATTCTATCCTAGACACTAGGAGCGTGGAAAAACAACAATGATCTCCCCTAATGTCTCATAGTTTTAGGATGGGCATTAATTGCGAACCTCGATTTTGGTAGTGTGGCCTCGTTTTCCCATTCCACATTTTTCACTCCCCTCCACACATTACATGCTCTAATTCCTCGTCTTCCCTCTTTGGGTCCACATGTCCACTGGGTCCACAAGGCTCTGGTACTCCCCCTCCCCTTGTCCACATGTTTGGGTCAGGGCTGGAACGATGCCCCAGAGGTTGATGCAGCTAAAAAAAAGATAAAAGCATATTATGTCCACATACAAAATGAAATAATACCACAAAATGCAAAAGATGGCCGAGACAATAAAATTTAGCAGGTGGGCAAAAGTCGAACATGAGCTCTACCCCTTATCATTATGGCCATCACCTTGTTTCCTAGGGCCCTTATGAGTGCCCCTTGTATCATTAAGGAACCCATTAGAAACCCCTACTGCAATATTTGGTTTACTATCTCCTACTTGTTCTTTACATTAACAAGTTATTTAATAACATAAACATCGAAGTAAACACAATTGCAGCCTTCACAAATATACAGATCAACAACTGAAATAAACTGAGACAACACTAGGGGCACCGTTATTTTTGGACAATCGTGCCCGGAAAAACCCAATTCAGGAAAACCGGTGCAACATATATGAGAGTTTTATTATTAAGCCGATTTCTGAATATAACTAAGGTGCCAAAAATGGCCCACCCTTTAGAGAATGTCCTAGGCAGTAGTACCTCTATTCGGAGATAGATATTTCGGCAAATCAACAACTTGATGAACAATCCCACAGTGACTCCAACTGTTCTTTGTGCTGGACAATGAAAGTTGCTCTAAGCACTCCTCTAGAAATGCATCACCCTTTAGTAATTGTGTCACCCTTCCTCGGCTCTGCGTCAGCTGATCTGCCCCTAGTCTGCCCCATAGACACTCCCAGCATTGCTTTTGAAGCCCTCTTCGACTTCTGCGTCAACCTCTACGACCCTCTGCATCCTTTGCGCTGGCCTCCTTAGCCTTTGCATTAGCACTCCTAGGCTTTGCGCTGCCTATTTCGGCACTTTGTTGCCTCTCTGATATGCATTCTTCAGCCTTGGATCGAAATCCCTTGCTGAATTTCCCCTCACTGCAACTGATCACTTACTCGATTTCCTCGGCAAACTTTGCCCCACAAAATCGAATTCTTGATCTCTCTTGGTGTGTCTCCAATTGACCCTCAACCCTCCTCTTATACTTTTCCTGTTGACGAGTCAATGGTTGAGATTAAGTCCCTAATCAACGGCTAAGATTAAAACATACTTGATCCTTGTCACTTAGAACATTCTCACCCATATTCTTATTAATACACATTAATATTTTTATTTTCCTAAGTTTAGACTTAGGAACCCATTAAAAATATTAATTATTTTACTAACTCCTTATCCGGGTGGAATTTCTCCAAAGGATTTCTAGGTCTTGGAGATCTCATGTGTTCTAGCCCCTCCACCAAATTTCGGAGCTAGAATGTGATCTAGCAACACTTCACCATAGAAGCATTGCACTGATCCTCTACTACCCAAAATCAACACTACCACTTAGCGAGGAATGTGCTCTAGCAACACTTCACCATAGAAGCATTACACTGATCCTCTGCATTGGTCCTTTGTGCTACTGATGCTTGGCCTAATGCCCTTCATCCACTGCACTGTTGCTTCCTATACTGCTGTCCATGACACTGCCACTGCCATTGCTATGTTTATACTGCAGCTCCTTCTCAACGTGCTGCCTCATGCTGCCCATAGCACTGCCACTGCTAATTGCTGCACTGCAACTCAGTTACCGAGAAGTAAGTAATTGATACCCCACCCAAAAACTGACATCCTGGTAAGTCTGGAAGTCTCGTGATGCTGGAGCCACCTTTGCTGCTAATCTGTGCTGACCCCTCTACTGCCATTGCGCTGCTACAGACTTTGGCATTCTAGCTTTGCCACTGTCGCTCCATCACACCTCGCTCCAACTGACACTCGTCATTTTTCTACTGTCGTTAAGGGCTCTCGTAGCTGTATGTGATCCAAGAGTTTGGGTACCTCAAGGATCCTGTCCCCGCATGTAGTCCTCTTGACTACAACTCTATCTCTCCCCACCTCTTCTCTAGAGGCGCATGAGCACTCATGACACAATCGTCATCAGTCTCGACATCCTTCTCTGCCTTTGCTGGAGCAGCCTTTGGATCAGAAGCTTCTCCCTTGCCTTTCTTCCTGGGGCACTGGGAGGCATAATGTCCCAGCTCCCCACGGTTGAAGCACTTGACTTTGGAGATATCTTTTTTCTTCCTCTTCTGTAGCCCCTACTATCCCGCAGATGCGAGAGCTGCATCCTCCTCCTCCTCCTTGATTCGAACTCCCTTACTGCTACTACCTGTCTTGGTCAATCTCTTGAGCTCTTCCTGTCAAAGAGTTGCCCACATCTCCTCCCAACTGAGGAGAGTTGCTCTGCCCAAAATACCTTGGATAAACGTCTCCCACTCCTCAGAGACTGCATTTAGGGCAATGCTGACCATGAACTTTGGATTCAAAGCAGACCCTACGGAAGTAAGCTGGTCACGAATCTCTTGCAACCTGAGAAGGAATGGATCTATCTGTTCTCCTTTCTGCATCTGATATGACCTCAGCTGATTCTCCAATAACATCTTCCGTTGCATGGAAGAGCCCGGTATAAGGTGGTCAGGGTCTCCCACATTTCTCTTGCCGTGTTCTTCTCAACAATATGTGGTATGACATGATCCTTGACCCCGTCTAGAATCACGCATTTCATCTTCGCCTGGGCCTCCTCATACTTCTCATTTGCAGCCGGGTCAACTGGGACAACTACTACTCTTAAGGTATAGTCCTTGATGTGATGTTTATCGAGGATTGCCAGGATCCTGGCCTTCCAGATGACAAAATTGGAAGCCCCGTCCAATCTGTCTTGATCCCTCAATTTGTTCATTGCCATCTCTCTCTTTTTCGCTAGACTCCCTCCGAGTCCTGATTTCCCTCCTGGAAATCCTTTGGCCAACTGTCGAACCACTCCTCTCCAATCCTCCTTTGCTGCTGCAACTTGGATCTGGTTTTCTTGGCTAGAAATTCGTCGAGGTAGTGCTTCCCTCTACCTTGGTTCTGTCTCCTTAGACACTATTATGCACTAATAGAAACAACGTCCCACCAGCTCCTCAAATCACAATCTGCACAGCTCCCTTAGCCTCGACAACTGAAGAATCTGAGCCCTTCAAGTTATGTGCAATCACGACGTAGGTTGAATATGCCCCTCCCGGCCAACTGCGGCAATCCTTCCTGGTTGAGAAAGATGACGTGGCTCTGCGTGAGCCTGTTCTTCCCCTCTCTGCTTCTGCACTGGCCTTGAATGCTGATGCAGGCTCTGTGTGACCCTCTTTGCACTGTGTCACTCCTCTTGCCTCTTCAGCTCTGGAACAATGCTGTCTCTCGGGACAACTGCTTCTCTGCTGCAAATTTTCAGATTTCTTCCGCTGGTGTCTTTAGTCCTCCTTGATCTGCAATTGCTCCGATACCATGTGAAAATTTCTGAATCTAACACATCAGAAACCCCTATTGCAATATCTGGTTTACTATCTCCTACTTGTTCTTTACATTAACAAGTTATTTAATAACATAAACATCGAAGTAAACACAATTGCGGCCTTCACAAATATACAGATCAACAATTGAAATAAACTGAGACAATATAAGGGACATCGTTATTTTTGGACAATTGTGCTCGGAAAAACCCAATTCGAGAAAACCAGTGTAACATATATG
The DNA here is from genome assembly GCA_000404065.3 of Pinus taeda. Taxonomy (NCBI): domain Eukaryota; kingdom Viridiplantae; phylum Streptophyta; class Pinopsida; order Pinales; family Pinaceae; genus Pinus; species Pinus taeda. The sequence continues at coordinate 73,633 of APFE030084708.1, forward strand.
AGGGTTTTATTGTTAAGCATATCTCTAAATACAACTAGGGTGCCAAAAATGGCTCACCGTTCAGAGAATATCCTCTGTAGTAGTACCTCTATCTGGAGACAGATATTTCGGCAAATTAGCAATCGGATGAACAATCCCACAGTGACTTCGGTTGTGTTCCTTGTGCTGGATAGCGAAAGCTGCTCCAAGTACTCCTCTAGAACCGTGTCACCCTTCAGGAATTGTGTCACCCTTTCTAGGCTCTCCATCAGTTTATCTGCTCCCAGTCTGCCCCACAGACACGCAGCGTTGCCTTTGAAGCACTCTACGATTTCTGCGTCAGCCTCTACGACTTCTGCCTCAGCCTCTACGGCCTTTTGCGTCCTGTGCGCTGGCGTCCTTAGCCTCTGTGTCAACCCTACTAGGCTCTGCGCTGCCTCTTCCGACACTTTGTTGCCTCTATGATATGTATTCTTCAACCTTGGATCGAAATCCCTTGTTGAACTGCTCCTCACTGCAACTGATCACTCACTCGATTTCCTCAGCAAACCTCACCCCACAAAATCAAATTCTTGATCTCTCTTGGTGTGTCTCCAACTGATCCTCAAGCCTCCTCTTATACTTCTTTTGTTGACGAATCAACGACCGAGATTAAGTCCCTAATCAAAGGCTAAGATTAAAACAGACTTGATCCTCGTCACTTAGAACATTCTCACCAATTTTCTTATTAATACACATTAATATTTTTATTTTCCTAAGTTTAGACTTAGGAATCCATTAAAAATATTAATTATTCTAATAACTCCTTATCTGGGTGGAATTTCTCCAAACAATTTCTGGGTCTTGGAGAGCTCATGTGTTCTAGCCCTTCCACCAAATTTCAGAGCTAGAGCACATCCGATGCTACCCAAAATCAACAGTCCTATTTTCTCGTTCCACATTTTTCACTTCCCTCCACACATTACATGCTCTAATTCACCATCTTCCCTCTTTGGGTCCACATGTCCACTAGGTCCACAAGGCTCTGGTACTTCCTCTCCCCTTGTCCACATGTCTGGGTCGGGCTTGGAACGATGCCCCAAAGGTTGTGCTCTACCCCTTATCATTATGGCCATCACCTTGGTTCCTAGGGCCCTTATGAGTGCCCCTCGTATCATTAAGGAACCCATGGATGTCCCAACCCCTGGTGGGAAATGAACTGCCCTACCTTAAAGGGGTAATCACTGCTATATCATACACAACATACTCTCATCCCTTGGAGCCCCGAGGAGTAAAACAAAAAAAATTCAATAAAAGGAAAAAGGTAAATGAAGTACCACAATTGCTCCCTCCTACATTCATACACCCAAATATGTGGACATCCCTCATCATTACCACCCTTGAGCCCATGGCATTTGTCCTTGAGACCCTCGTGTCCTAATCCACCTCATCATTATCCACATGATATCTACCACTTGAAGGATGCACCTTGGACATGTCTATCCTTTAGGGGCTGGGAACACCTAATAGGGTTGTTTATTAACCACTTTTACCTAGGGAGGTAACACCATTACATGCTCAAAGCCCCAAATTTGGAATGGAAGCCCATTATGAGGTCTCATTTGTGCCCTTGATTAACAAGCTTGATTCACTTAAATGCACTAGTGAATTATTGTACCTAAAGGTGAGGAGACACATTGGATCTTATACAGGATTGGCAGGTGGTTTCATCATGGGATGGGCAACTTAACTGGGACCCAAGCCCGCTAGAGGATCATATTGACACTTGTAGGGGATGTGGTGAGAGCCATGGGTTTCCATCATGTGACAGCATGATATCTCATGCCATGAGAAGCCTCAGCACCTTCAATAGCTTGTTCATTGCCACACATTATTTTCGAGATGATGCACTTGAACCAATAGTGCCCCCAGCCAGCTTAGCAGTATATATAGCGTTTGGTAGCTGATCCAAGGCCCATAGGAGGCTTGTCTTATCCTTGAGACATGGGAGGGAAAGCACCATATTCCGTGCTCTCATTTGGCGCAGTCTATAGGCTTATTTTGCATTAGGAGACCCATGAGACCATTACTTGTGCCCCATAGCCACTTTGGAGAACCACATGATGTTTTACTTGGAGATCAAGGGGCCACCCCCTTGTTTATTATTCATGTAGCCCTCACTCTAATTATGGCATCTTGAGTACTCAACGAGGCCCTCTAACGACCCTTATACACTATCATTTCATCATTTCAACTCATTTTGGATGGATTATCCTTCACTTTATGAGCTACTTGGTGGGCTTGTCAGCAAGGATATGTTATTTTGCACATTGAAATAATTTTAGGGGCATCTTAGGCTTTCTTGAATTAGATAGAGGATCATATAAATTGAGATCTCTCCCATTGAGAGAGATCATCATCATCACGCTTGGCTTTCTTTGTAAAAGAATTTCACACCTCTTTCTCTTGGACGAAGTTGGATGTCTTTGATGCATTTTGATATTTTTGGGAGCTAATTTTGCTTTCTCTTTCAAATGCCTCTTTATCTTTGGTTGGATATATCTCTTGTTATCTTGAAGTGATTTTTGCTGAAGATTTTTCATGAAATAATGTCTAATGTGTGGAATTATTGCAACTAGCTAGATTTTGTGTGCCCTAATTTTTATTGAATATCATTGTAAAGATTGTTAGATTGTGAAATTGCACATGTTACTCATTGAATAACAAGTAGATGAATGTTCCTAGTGGATTGAAACTAGTTTTTCTTCCATGAAAACCCTTTGATCTTGGGTGGGTAATTGTTGAAAAGTAGGTGCTAGGGCATCTCTTTTAGGCCTCCTTGAGGGTGAATTTAGTGAATTTTGAAACATCATTGACTCCATTGCCAAGGGAAGTAGGCACTGGTCCAAGAACAATTTGGTGGTCATCTTCTTTCCTTCTCTGTTCCTCCTAAAATTTTTTGGCCCCTCCTAGACGACCTTGCCAAGGCTCCCTACAAATTCCATTAGAGGAGGGATTTTTCAATTCTGTTTAGAGAAGAAACTACGCTGGTGTCTCCTCTAGTGGCCCTCCAAGTTTGGAGCAATTCCCACAGTTGGTTTGCAAGAAAACTCAAGCCCTAGTTGCATCTTTGAAAGGCCATCTTGAACGTCTTGGGTTGATGGTCTTATTTAGGGACATTTGCACATACAATTCAAAGGAATTGATTATTCTTGACCCTTTCCCTATCCTACCTTGACCTAGAGATGACATTGGAGGAACTCCTCCCACAATTACTCATAAACCCTAGGTCTCGCATAGGCCCCTTTTAGGTCTATCTAGTGAAGTGGAAATCCTTTTTCAAGTGGAAAAACATTTTGTAACGCTTCTAGAGAGGTCCTATATCACATTTGGAATCTTGGTTTATCTGACAAATACTCGTCCTGATCTATCTTATGCAGTCAGTATTCTTTCACGTTTTATGCAGGAACCATGAGACAGCCACTGGAATGCAGCCAAAAGAGTTCTTCGATATATCCAAGGAACAAAAGATTTTGGTCTTCTTTACACAAAGACTAAAAATTTTGTACTTGGTGGATATTCCGATGGCGACTTTGCTGGAAGTATTGATGATCGAGCATCCACATGATGGCGACTTTGCTGGAAGTATTGATGATCGAGCATCCACATTAGGTTATTTAATGAACATGGGGTCAGCAACAGTGTCTTGGAGTTGTAAGAAACAAGCTACAGTGGCCACTTCTTTAGCAGAAGCAGAGTACATTTCAACATGGGAAGCAGCGTGTGAAATTGTTTGGTTGTGCAGAATTTTGCAAGACTTGGGCATTTCTCAGGCAGAAGCTACATCATTATTTATTGACAACCAGTCAGCCATCAAACTTTCCAAGAACCCAGTTTTTCATTCAAAGACAAAGCATGTGGACACCAAGTATCATCATATCAGATCTCTCATTGCCAAAGATGTCCTCAAGCCAGTTTATTGTCCTTCCGAAGATCAGATCTTCAACATTTTCACAAAACCGCTTGGCAGAATAAAATTTACTAAGTTCAGGGATGAACTTGGTATCTGTTGTAATGTATCTTTGGATCACAGGGGGGAATGTTAGATGATCCAAAAATACAATTTTATCAGAGGTTATAAAATTAGAATAAAATAATTATTAATTTAAAATATTAAATTAATAATTATTGTTCTAGAATGTTTAATTATTTAGAATTAGTATATTGTTGTAACTAGATATGACTCTCCAAATGTGTCGTATCTTAGGCTCTATTTTAGGAGATTTGTTAGCTAGTTGGTTGAATAGCATTTATTGTAAATGGACACT
>APFE030084708.1:78142-99391 GCA_000404065.3 Pinus taeda
CATTGCAAGAGTGTTTGGTTGTTCGGGTGTAAACTCTTGCAAAATCAAATTATGTAATTATTTTTTCTGATTAATAAAATTACGTGTCTGAGGACACTTCTGCCATTAAAATAGCTAGGAAAGTTTCTGAAATATCTTCTAGGAAATTGTGGCCAAGATCCCTGCTCAAACTAGCCCTTCCTTTTTGCAATTTTGCCCCACAAATTTCTACCCAGGAAGCTACTGGGCAACCCCTAGAATGGACAAATTTGGCTCTCCCTGTAGCAACAATTTCCAGCCTTGTAACTCCACAAAATCTATTCCACCCTCAAGGAAATTTCTTTTAAACTCTCCGACTGAAACTCCCCTCGAAGACCCCTCAACTCAGTGGTACAAATTCCTCTATTGCGTCCTCCTGGAAGCTCGAACTGTCTAATGGAATAACTGAACATGACCACAAACTCCAGCAATCTCCTCTCCACTAAGCTTTGAAATTCTCTCCTAGGGTGGCACTCTTGGTTCACCGAAAGAGAGTTGGGAATTTCTCCTTGGAAATTCCTGTCCTCAATAACACCAGTTGATTTGGTTGAACAACAAAAACAAACTCTCAATATTAGATGCACAAACAAATACCCCAAAATGAGCTTGATTTCCTGTCATTAACACCAGTTGATTTGGCTGAACAACAAAAACAAACTCTCAATATTAGATGCACATACAAATACCCCAAAATGAGCTTGATTTCCTCCCTTTATAGTTGCTGCCTTTTCTTCCCTTGTGGGTCCTACCAATTCAAACTCCCCTTGGGCATTTCTTCATTGTGGGTCAAATTCCTCTAAGGGGCTCGATTTCCCGTTTTTGGGTGGCCCCCACTTCCCAGTAGCCTTTTAATTTTCCATTTTCTCCCAGGTGGGTTCTCCCTTCCTTTTTTCAAAAATTAAATCTTATCTCCTCACTTCTTCCTCCTAAGTATAAGTGTCGAAATTTGCATCAATTGCCAAAATTGCAGAATTGGGAACTCATCTAGTAAAATTTATTGGTTGGCGACATTACACATAAGGAAGGTCTTCATTCATTTTGTAAGAAATTTATGATAAATATTCGCTGAGTCCACCCTAATAGAAACCACCAGACAAGCAGGTTTCCCGTGTTGGTTTTCTTGGGTAAAATCATGTGTTTTTATAGTGTCGTGAATGTGTTTTAATTTTTGGTTATTATTGTTATTTTCTGCTGCATGCATGTTAGAAAAGCTCAACATACTTTTGTAAAAGAAGCTAAATTTTGAGTTTAGTTATTTACTTGCAATTTTCAGAAGTTAGAATAGCCGAGTTGTAGGGAAACTAACAGAAACATGCCTCAGAAAAATAGAAGTTGGGCCACAAAACTGAGTGAATAATCATGTTGAAAACCCAACAACAAGCAGAGGAGACGACACTAGAAAAAACACAATGAGGCGAGTGGAGACTACATCGAGGTGCAATTTGAACATACGAGCGGAGCCCAAGCTGGAGACATACACCAACCAATGTTTTAAAACTCCAACTCCGATTCCGACTCGGCCGAGGGTCGACTCCGACTCAGTATTGACTCGACCGGCTCAATTTCGATGACTCGGTTGTTGTAAAAAATACATTAAATATTTTTTTTTATTATACAAAAACATAATTTTAAAGATTTTCATTCATGTTTCCAAACACACAACATTAGAATATAGATAAAAGACAACATATGATCAAAGTAGGCTCATGAATATATCCATTATATCAAATGGCACCCAGTGCACTGTCAAATACATACATGATGATGATATAGAGATCAAAACAAAAACACATAACCAAGGAGGCCAGAAATGGCCTCTACAACAAAAGTAAAATGTGACTAGTACTACTGGCTACTGCTAGAGCAACCAAGATCATCTGGCTTAACCTTTGGATCAGAGTCAGACAAGCCAACCCATGGCTCCTCCTCATCATCATCTCCAACTACAACTGTAGAAGTGGTAGCACTAGTAGGCTGTGCAACAGCTGCAAGCTGAGATAGACGAGATATGTGCTTCTGTCATGGATGAGCAGAGGAAGCGCTTGCAACTGGAGGACTTGGGGCTGGCCCTGAGGCTGGTACAAGTGGATCAGGATCTGCATTCACTTGAACATTATGTTCGAGTGATGCCTCCACCTGTAAATCCAAATCAAGATCCTCATTAGAATCAAACTCTGCTGGATGACTCTCCACTACCCAATCTGATGTTGGATCAATGTCTTCCAACACAATGGGATCTGAATCAGGTCATTTGTTCAGCAATTGGTTGCGTTTGAGCCGGAGGTTGTATTGGACATAGACTAGATCATTTAACCGTTTTTTATCCAAACAATTTCTCTTCTTCGTGTGAATCCTCTCAAAGATAGACCAATTGCCCTCACACTCAGTAGCACTGCAAGTTTGACTCAAAATACGAATTGCAAACTTCTGCAATTCGGGACAATGGCTACCAAAAGCCTCCCACCATTGTGGTGCAAAAAACATAGGAGTGTAATGAGTTAGCTCAACAAAATTACGAATTATATCCAACTTTCAAATTATAAATGATTTAACAAAATAAGTATTAAGAATTTGAAAATTGAAATTTTTGTTTACGTGGCTCATCTACTTCCCTTGCAATCTTTGCTAGGTTCTTCCCAAAGGTACCTGTGGCTTTGTTGAAGGTTGTGACTTGTCGGTGTATCTCCAGCTGATCACACTCCAATGGGATCATGCGCTCAATGCAATCAATCAATCCATCTCTAGTCTCCCCCTTCAAAGCTCCTGCCGCCAGAGCTTTATAATGATACCGCGGGTTCAAAAAATACCTAGCTGCATGTATAGGGCGATGGAGTTGATTGTTCCATCTTTCATCAATGATTGCCCAAATGGGCCCATACTTAGCCACTTTATCCTTGTATGCCCTCTTTATTTGCTCCTTTGCTTGGTCCATAGCCTCATAAATGAAGCCCATAGCCAATCTTTCCCCATCCACCAACCACAACACCTTAACTAGTCGCTCAACAACCTTAATCTTTGCTGCCTTTCTCCAAAATATTTCTTCATTATCTTTCTTTTTCAATTCTCTACCATCTTGTTGTGAGACCCACTGGCTTTGATTCCATTCTTCACTAGAAAATATGTTTTGCAAGTTTCTATGTTGTGAAAGCATAGGTTGCAATGTCAAAAAATGAGTAGCAAATTTAGTGATGGCAGGCCTAATAATATCCCTGCCCCCAGTGTGTCTCCTCATAAGGCTCAAAATCCATGAATGATTGTAGATAAATTTTGCTATGCTTTTGGCATGATCTACAGTGTTTTTGACCCAATCTAATTTCCCAATATCCTCAAGCATGAGGTCTATGCAATGTGCAGCACATGGGGTCCAAAAGATGGTTCTGTGTTTTTCCTCTAACAGTTTACCAGCAAGAACATAGTTAGAGGCATTATCTGTGATGACTTGAACAACATTAGCCACCCCCACCTCTTCAACAGCCTCATCTAATAGCTGAAACAACAATTGTCCATCTTTTACCTTATCAGATGCATCAATTGATTTTAGAAACATGGTTCCCTGTGGGAAGAAGATAAGAAAGTTTATGATGGTACGGTTCCTTTGATCAGTCCATCCATTTGACATGATGGTACATCCTGTCCTTGCCCATGTGTCCTTGAAATCTTTCAAATACTCATTAATGGAGGCAATATCTTTCTGTAAACGATACCCCCTTAGCTCATGCATAGTAGGGCCTTTGAAGCCTTTTCCAGTAGCATGTATGGCATCAAACATAGGCTCATAATATGGTGAACGGGAAGCATTGAAGGGGATATCAGCATCATACCACCATCTACATATGTAATCAAAAGTAGTCTCCCTCAATTCTTTCTTCCAATGGTCATCTAAAGTGGGCTGCAAAGTTCTACTGGCTTGAGGACCATGTGCATTTGATGGAGAGGAGGGTGTGACAGTGAAATAACTTTTGATATTCATATCACCCTTCTTTTTCATTTTACCCTTACCCTTTTCTTGAATAGACTCAAAAGAGGGAGGAACATATTGGAAGCGGTTGGATGCATCAGTAGAAGGGATCCTTCAAAATCAAAATCGGGGTTGGTAGCCAACATTTTTTGTATACTCTTCTTCCTCCCAATTTCACCCTCTAATTCTTTTTGCCTAGCCTTTTCTTTTTTACACTTCTCAAAGTTGGCTAACAAATCCTTCATAATCTCTCCAATTTGAGGTGATTCACATGGAGTACTTTGGCCTCTAATCCCTGCCAAGTGTTGTTTCATCATATTAATGCCCCCAAGACCTTCCTTAATTTTTCTATGGCAAAATTTGCAATGCATTTGACTATCAACCATTTCAACATATGTTCAAGCAACATCTTTCACTCTAGGTGCCCTTTTTTCACTTGGATATCAAAGGAAAAAAAATATGAAAATGAAAACAAAAAAATAGCATTGCTTCAATGTTCATTTATTTCACAAAAAACACTCTTTTCAATTTCTAGATTTGCATAAAAAATAAATAAGCAAAAACAATTTTTTACAAGTGAAAAAAAATACCTCTAGGCACAAACTGCCTCCTCAAGGTTGCTCCAACAAACCAACTTCTCAGTGCTGCTCCAATGGCTGCCCAAGAAGCTCCTCACTCCTGCTACAATGCTTTCCCAAGACTCCTCACTACTGCTCCAAAAACAAACTCCACAACTCCTCACAAACTCTCACTCAAATTCTCACTCAAATGCAATGAGATGGCTGTGAGAAAATGAGAGGGGTTTGGTGGGTTTTATAGGGTTTAGGAGAGGGGAATGGACCCCAAAGAACCTAAAGGCAGATTAGAAATGGGTTTGGGGTCCCGACTCCCCAAAAATCTAATTCCAAAAAAAAAAACCGCGTTGTTCTAATGTTTTTGGGCCGCTGTCACCAAGCCAGCCGAGTAAGCTCGGACTGGGTCGAGCCGGCCGGGTTATTATTGAGTCGGCCAAGTCGTTAGACAACTTGGCCGACTTGCTAATAACCTAGTCGACAATTCCGGTTCGAAGGCTGAGTCGACCCGGTGGGGGCATGACTCGGACCAACTCGGCCAAGTTGGTTTCGAACTAGTCGTTTTCAAAATAGAGACACTAAGCAAACAAGAAGGCTTTGCAGAAAACTAAAGGAGACTACCCCAAATATCAATGCCTGCCACAAAAAAGACCCCTCCAAGTGTCGACACCAATACTTCGGATAAAAGAGGCACGAAGAAGAGAGCCAAACAACTGATGGCCGCCCAACCTTTGGCCCCTCGACTCATCCACAGAGAAAAATAGGCAACAACAAAAGGCGTTGCAGACTTGGAGCAACACCTGAGTGAAGATGCCTGAAAAAAATGAAAAAGGGCCGCTTTGCCCAACAGGAGACTGTGATAGCCAAAATGGGAAATGCCAGGAGCAAAGAAGAACCACCGAGACGTAAACCCTCAACACAAACCTGGGGAGCCCTTGGCGACAGAGGAAAGAGGCCACAAGGCCAAAAGCATGAAGATGACACCATCATAGACAAACTAGTAGGGGTGAAGCTGTCGTGTAGGACGTAAACAAAGCAGGAATGTGGACCGCAGCAAGGCCCCTTGTCAACTCAGAAATCAGCTTCCATGCCACAAAAGAAACCTTGCAAAAAATAGATATGCCCACCAGATAGGTCACAAATACATTGTCTCCATAAAAATTTGGAAGGATGAACTAGGGGGCGAGGGTGGCTAGGGTTCCATCTGCCCCACACCCCACTCCATGCAGGAAAAACACCTACAAGGGAGGGAAAACAATAGTAGAAGAGAACAGCAGATGAGAAAGGAATCCGCCAAAAATCCAGCAAGAAAAGCTCATAGGACAACAACTCGCCACTAGGGTTTCCCCTCTCCACTCCTGAAATCTTCAAATTTTCCCAGTCTAATCCTAAATGTTGCAAATATGTGGTCCACATATCAATTCTATTCCTTCTGCCACAATATTCAGCATGAAAGGATATAAACGATAGATAGGCCTGCTATGGGACATAGGAAGAGCTGTGTTATGGGTCATGGGAAAAACCTTGCTTTATAGTTCAAACTTAAAAAATTCAAGCTTCTATTTATATGCCTATTTTTATGTGCTTGCTCTATTCAAGGATGGTTCAAGGTGATATGTGATATGATATGTAATTCTTAATATCTGATTAGAAGAAACATTATGTATTCTGCAACTTTGGTTATAGATTGATTATTGACAGACTTTCTTTCTGTTATGAAAAATAGCATTTTTTGGAACTCATTTGAAATTTCAGAATCATGTGTTTTTCCTAAGTATCTGTCCATCTACTTGGTTGCATTGCTTTTCTATTATTTTTACCAATATGAAAATCCAAGTGTTTATCTGTAACATTGTTAAATTGCAGTTGGTGCATTATTATTTTTATAGCAATCTGTATTTAGGCAATTGTTTCAGATTCTTTCCTATTTTTCAATGGATCATTCTATCCTTATTGCAAATAATAACAGCAGAGGTTTGCAGATAAGCCTGTATTGACTTACATATAATGAATGCTTTTATCATTGTTATCAGATGAAATTCGTTTCAGACATGGTTTCTGAAGAAGTAGTTCTACATGTTTGAAGCAGTGGTGAACTTGATTATAAAAAAATGGATGGTGAGCAACTGACTATGTTTTTCTTTGGTCAGATTTTGTAATTTGAAATATTCTTGTCCCTAAATTATGTTAAGCTGCATTTCTAATTTTGCTATTCTTGAATTAGGTATAGAATTTTTAAGTCTACTGAACGATTCAATAACAAGGCTATCCTGGTTGGATTTGAGCAATTTCGAGGTGAAAACATGGTTTATGACCTTCTTGAAATGGTTTCATCTGGTTCTGCTCTCACAAAACATAAAAAATTTGGTTTCCTTAGCTATACACACTGCTTTCTCAGCTGCATTTCTGGGGTTTGTGATACATGCATTGGTGGGAACCAATCTAAGGCGTCATAACCGAGTTGCAGATGGTCAGAGGATTGTTGTAACCAGGGGAAATTTACTTATTGTTCAAATCATCACAATAATTCTAAGCATAGCACAATCCACGGCTGTTGTTCATTGCTGGGTTGCTTATCATGGTAGACAGCACCATTCCAGTTTTACTCACATGGTGTATTTTTGTTTGGAAGCAGCCACTTGGTCCCTTTCACTTCTTCTTATCAGTTTCGAAAAGAGGTCTGCATCATCTTCTTATCATTTTCTTCTGAGAGGCTGGTGGGTCTCTAGCTTCATCCTGTGGGTATATGAAACACTTTCATATGCCATTTGGTTGGTGAGTGACAGCTCCCATTCATTTCATATCACATTTGATGATTGTGTATTGCTTGCAACTCTTCCACTAATATCAACACTTTTGGTGATTGCTATCCAAGGCTCTACAAGAGTAGCAGTGATAGAAAATTCTGATATCATTTCGAAAAATCTATTGGATAATAAAATATCCTGCCCCCAAAATCATAACTCCGGAATTCTAACAGGTTATGCTAGTTCAGGATTTATAAGCAGGTTGACATTTTCCTGGTTGAATTCTCTGCTGACCACTGCGCAGAATAATGCCCTTAATGTTCAGGATATACCTATGCTTAGACCTCAAGATAGAGCTGAAAGTGTTTCTGTTCTACTCCAATCAAAGTTGCAGTCAAAGCAATGTTCTCTTGTATTAGCTCTGTTCCTGTCCTTTTGGAAGCAATTTAGCTCAACTGCTATCTTGGCCCTTGCAAAATCATCTGTGATGTATATGGGCCCCCTTCTAATACAGAGCTTCATAGACGTCACCACAGACAAAGAGGTTCTGTGGTACAAAGGAATGGTACTTGCTTTTATATTGTTTCTAGCTAAATTTTCTGAAGTTATTATCGATCATCAATACAAGTTTCTTTGTGGCAAACTTAGTCTGTCGTTGCAATCGTCGCTAATTTGTATGATTTACCAAAAGGGTTTGTGCCTTTCAAATTCTGCTCGGAAAAGCCATGGAATGGGGAAAATTGTGAACTATATGTCAGTTGATGTGAATACAATGAGTCGGATGGTTCAAAGTGTTCATGACCTATGGTCAATGCCAATTCAGATATCAATTGCGTTGGTTATTCTCTTTGGCATGATTCAATTTGCTGTGCTGGCTGGCCTGGCTACTATGGTAATTGTGATGGTTATGACTCTATTCTTAGCCTCTGAACAACAGAAATGCATGTCACAGGTACTGTCTTCCAAAGATAACCGTATGAAGGTCACTAATGAAGCATTAAGCAACATGAAGATTATTAAATTGCAGGTCTGGCAAGAATGGTTTCATAGGAAAGTTGATGCTGCTCGTGCGAAAGAATACATTTGGATAATGAGGGTTATGTATATTACTGCCATAAGCGTTTTTCTGCTGTGGTTATCACCTCTTGCAGTTTCTGTTATATCATTTGGCTCATGTGTATTGATGCGGATAGAGCTTACACCAGGCCGTGTCTTTACTGCAATTGCAACTTTTCGCATTCTCCAAGAGCCTTTGAGAGACTTTCCTGGACTAATCACTAGGGCAGCACAAACTGTTGTTTCTCTTCATCGAGTTGAAAAATATCTCCACAGTGATGAGGTGAATGCAGAGGCTGTTGAGAATATTTCTGAGGGAGCTGAATATGCTTTGTCAATTATAGATGGGTCATTCAAGTGGTCTCCTGAAGGTGAAGAACTGATTCTTAATAATATAAGTTTATGTGTGAAATCTTCATCTTTCACAGCTATTGTAGGGACAGTTGGCTCAGGCAAATCTGCACTTCTATCATGCATACTCGGAGAGATGGAAAAAGTCACAGGAACTGTAAGTAAAATCCATTGTTGTGCAGTTTTTTTGCTATTTTTTAGTTGAAATAGAGTGAACAATGTTGTAGACTATCTCGGCTTCAGTAGGTCAAACGTCATTATGTTCCGGAGATCATGTATGCTACCACTTTTGAAGAAACAACCATTACCTTGTAGCGTAACAATCTAACATGGTGACGAATGCTACAGTACAGTTATGCTTATAGATCTCATTATTTGGAGTTAGTTTGGAACAGAAATGGTGTTATGCCAGTGAATGACAAACAGTAATTTTTGCAGATAAAATCCACATTGGCAAATTCGGAAGAGTCTCTTTACTCTGTGAACTTAATGCACTGCATGACACTGGCTTCATACTTTTCTTTGTATAAGAACAAAATAGTCAACCACAACAAATATGTAGTTTTGATGTTTTTATTTTGTGCCAAAATCTCCATGAGGGGTGATGTATTATTTGATGGTTGCTCCATTATGTTTTTCGTTAACTATCCACTTGCTTTGTATTCTAGCTCTGATATGTAGTTTTTCTAGAGCTACTCTTTATACTTACTCTTGGGGCCTGCTCCAATTTCGACTCCTTCTCAAGACATTCTTGGAGTGTTCTCTTGCTTCAAGGTGCTGACTCTGCAATGATAAATATGATACATGGTTGTTAATCCCTTTGCTTTCTCTTTAGATGGTTTTGTTGAGAAATCTAGGGAAGCTAGATTAGGTGATTTCTCTTTGATAACTGCTTGTGACGTATTTAAACTTAACTTGATTAGTTTCTTATTTCACTTGCTATTATTATGTTCTTATCATCAAATAACTACCAAACCATAAAAAAAAATGATACAAGAGGACATAAAATGTAGGCAATCAACTAGGGTGAAAGCCTCTCCACTTGAGAGGAAAACCCACGAGAAATCTTCTTTTCTTATAGAACTTTGTTAAATTTGGAAACTAGGGCCAAACTTCACCTTGGACAGCTCATATGAGGCAGCTGATATTTTGATTGGATTCCTCTCTCCGAAAGGTGTAGGATTGATCTAAAGATCATCTCGTTCTGACATGTACGAATGGAGTTATGAATTTATTTTGTTTATAAACAAATTGTTAAGGCCGGCCAACAAACTAATGTAGGCTCAGAAGCCCAACAGTCACATCTATTCATCTTCAATGTTGCATATAATTAGAAGGAGCCTCCTCATTTAAACACTTCGTTCACTTACATATCTCTCTCTCCTTCATTGATTGGGTACGGATTTTTGAGGCAGCTCTCCACACTTGTGAAGAAGGGAAGTTTTGTTCCTGCTTTGACCAGCTTTGCAGGAAGGGTTTTTGACCAGCACTGACCAGCAATGTTGATCTGTTTGACTGAGGTTTTTTGAGGGTTATCTCTGTTTGGGCAGGCTGCATTTCTAGGCACAGAGAATGAGGTAGACAGTATTGTTTGACCAGTGTTGACTGCAGAAGGGTTTGACTGAAGTGTTGACTTTCGTTGACAAAGTTTGACTGGATATTTTTGAACTGTTTTTGGGCTGATTTGACTTGCTGTTGGAGGCCGAGTTGACCAAGTTTGACTCAGCCGTCTTTGGAGGTCAAATTTTGCCCTATTGACTAGCGTTGACTTTTTGGTTAGGGCTTTCTGTCGCTGCTGTTTGTTGGGACATATTTCACTGTGATTGGGCAAGTGAATATTGCATATTGTACTCTCTCTCCGCTGAACGTTTGAAGAATAATAAGAAAAATTGATCAAAGGGTTTCCCTACATTGGGGTTTGTCCCTGGCTGGTGCCATATCTTGTGTCCTCTTGTCTTGGCTTGTCTTCTACTGTTATTGTTTATGTTCTATCTACTTTTTACTATCATGTTGATGTGATTGCTAATCGGGATATTCATATTGGGCTAATAAGAAAATTGAAGTAAAATTGCTCTTAAGCATAGAACATACCATTGTTATCTAAAATTAACATGGTATCAGAGCTGAGGTGAAGACAAAGCCCAAGCAAGTGTGAAAAGAGAAATCACTAAGAAGAGCAATCACCGAGACCCTTTGATCAAGGACATGATTCAATGGCCTCCACATCCTACTTCAAGTCTGATGATAAGCTTCATGATAAGTCTGATTATCATGCATGGAAGATGTCTCTTGATTTGACTTTATAAGAGCAAGATGTTATGGACTATGTGCTGGGAAAGATTACTGAACCTCCTTCTAATGCACCGGCTGCTGCTAAGACAAAGTACAATAAGGGTGAAGATAAAGCAAAGAAGATCATCAGGGATTCTATTCATAAGCATTTAGTTGCTTATGTCTTCGATTTGAACACATCAAAGGAGATATATGACAGGTTGGTTGGCATGTTTAAAGCTAGCAATGCAAACCAAGTTCTCTTTTTCAAACACAAATTGAAGGACATAAAGAAGTGAAGAGGTGAAGATATTCAATCCTACTTCACGAGGATTACTGAGATAAAAATGATCTTCTTTCGATTGGAGAAGCTATTGCTGATAGGGAGCTTACCATTGCCCTTGGAGGACTCCCTTGTGAATGGCACATGTTCAACACTACTATTCTTAACAACGATAGGATTCCAGGTTTTGAAGAACTGCTGACTAGATGCTCTCAAGAAGAAACAAGGATGATGGAACTAGATATGCCTTCAAATAGGAATGATCCTACTGCACTCTCTGCTCATGCTAAAAAGAAGAACAATGCAGGTTCAAAGAAGCAATGTCAAGGAAGATCGTGTTTCAAGAATGGAAGGAAGGGAAGATGCTTCATTTGCAACAAGTTTGGCCACTATGCTAGGGAATGTCCTAATAGAAGGGATACATCTCATGATGATGACAACCACAACAACGACAATTTTATGGGCAATGACAATCAAAGGAATGGCAGATTCAACAATAAAGGAAGAAGGAATGCTCCTGCTACTCAACCTGGAAATGGTCGCCCTCCCAAGAGATCAAGAAACTCTAGGTATGATGAATCTAATGTTGTTGATAACAAGCAAAAAGAATTTTATCTTATATCTGCCCTCTCTATTCTCTCCTCCAGACACCTTGGGAAATTGGTTGATTGATAGTGGTGCCTCAAGGCACTTAACTGGGTATAAGGAAGCTCTTTCAAATCTAATTTAAAATGATACAAATTTGGAAATTATCCTTGGAGACAATGCCACCTATCCCGTGAAGGGAGTTGGGAATGTTACTGTTCAATTGAATCAAGGTAACACCATTCATCTACAAGAAGAACTAAAGAAGAACTTGGTATCTATCTTGGCAATGGAGGACAAAGGATTCAAAGTGGAATTCATCGATGGAAAGGTACGTGCGTGGAATACAAATTTCAAAGATGCATTTACACTTGGATTCAGGGTTGATAGCCTATATCAAGTTGGAGGAAGTCCATTGGGAGCTGTTTTGCGACACATCAATTCAATTCGAATTATGGCATCGAAGGTTTGCCCATCTACATTATAAGGCTCTACCCGATGTGAGGAAGATGGTGACAGGTATGTCCAAATTTAAAGTAGAACATGAAGGTGTTTGTCAGGGGTGTGCCGAAGGAAAGCATAAAAGGGGACCATTCCCCTCCAGTGATAGCAAGACTACCGACATATTGCAATTGGTTCATTCTGATCTATCTAGTATGATGCCTGTGAACCCTTTGGGAGGATATTTATATTATGCTATTTTTATGGATGATTTCTCTTGCAAGACTTGGATATATTTCTTGAAGAAGGACCAAGTATTCTCATGGTTCTGTTCTTTCAAATATTTGGTCGAAAATCAAACCGAGAAGAAGATCAAAATATTGAGGACCGATAATGGAACAGAATATGAATCAAATGAATTCAATAATTATTGTATAGAAGCTGGCATTAAGAGGGAGACTACTACAACATATACACTTGAGCAAAATGGTATTGCTGAAAGGAAGAACCGTTCTATCGTAGAAGCCACTCTTGCCATGCTTCATGATCAAAGCCTTCCGAAGTTCTTATGGGCTGGAGCTACAAACACTGTTGTGTATGTTCAAAATAGAAGCCCTCATCAAGCGTTGGACTCCAAAACTCTTGAAGAAGTTTTCACCGGTAAGAAATTTGATGTTTCTCACTTTAGAATTTTTGGTAGCCCCGTATATTTTCATTTTCATGTGCAGAAAGAAAAGAGAAGCAAATTGGATTCTTCTGGGAAGAAAGGAACATTTGTGGGCCACAATGACACTTCTAAGGCATATCGAATCTATGTGCCTGGTCAAAGAGAAGTGGAGATAAGTCATGATGTCACCTTCGATGAGGATGCTGCCCTTAGGAAGATTACTAACCTTCCTATTCCAAGGAAGGACAAAGAAGAAGATTCGGGAAAGCAGGGAGAACTGTAGGATGAGCCATTACCCAATGTTGAAGGATCGATGGATGCCATTGATCCAACCCCTCATGAGCCCTCCTAAAAAGGTAGACCCCCATGGCTTAGGGAAACCCTCGAAGATGCCCGAGAGATATTTGCACCTAGGGGGACATTTCGTAAAAGTAAGAAGTCGAATAGGTACCAAGGGTACTTAACGACAATGAGCACCATTGTTCAATTTGAGCCTTGCACATTTGAAATTTTGAAGAAGCTGTAAAGCACCAAGTTTGGAAGGATGCTATGAACAAAGAGTATGATTCGATTATGAAGAATGATGTCTGGGATGTGGTCCCTAGACCCAAGGACAAATCCTTTGTCACCTTGAAATGGTTCTACAAGATCAAGCGTGGAGCTGATGGAAGTGTTGAAAAGTTCAAGGTTAGATTTGTTGCTCGAGGCTTCTCTCAAAAGGAAGGCGTGGACTACGATGAGATATTTTCACCTATTGCCCGATATACCACCATCCGTTTGATTATAGCCCTTGCTGCCTTGCAATGATGGAATTTACACCAGATGGATGTCAAGATCGCGTTCTTACATG
The DNA here is from genome assembly GCA_000404065.3 of Pinus taeda. Taxonomy (NCBI): domain Eukaryota; kingdom Viridiplantae; phylum Streptophyta; class Pinopsida; order Pinales; family Pinaceae; genus Pinus; species Pinus taeda. Next base: position 91,942 of record APFE030084708.1, read on the forward strand.
GTTTAATTAAGGAGGAAGTCTATGTAGAACAACCCGAGGGGTTCAAAGTTCAAGATCGTCAGACACATGTTTGCAGGTTGAAGACAACCCTCTATGGGTTGAAGCAAGCTCCCCAAGGTTGGTATGAGAGGATCGACAAGTATCTGATGAAGCTGGGATTTATGAGAAATGAAGCTGATCTGAACCTTTGTTTTAAGGTTGAGAATGTCAAACCTCTCATCTTGGTACTTTATGTGGACGATCTCTTTCTGATAGGTGTAGACCCTCTTATTCATCAATGTAAGAGGGAGTTGGCTTCCGAATTCAAGATGAAGGACCTAGGATTAATGCATTACTTCCTAGGGTTGGAGGTTTAGCAAAAACCAGGTGAGATTTTCCTTTCTCAAGGAAAATACATCATGAAGCTACGTGAAAGATTTGGGATGGTGGACTGCAAGTCCGTGACTACTCCAATGGAACTTAACTTCAAGAAGTTATGCGGAAGTGCTGCTGGGCTTGATTTGGGAAATCCTTCTGAGTATCGTCAACTCGTGGGGGCCTTGATGTTCTCGGTGAACTCCCGTCCAGACATATGTTTTGCAGTGAACACATCGAGTCAGTTTATGGTCGAGCCTCATCACATACATTGGATTGTTGCCAAGAATCTCTTGAGATATTTTCAGGGCACAATCACTTATGGATTGAGATACACTGTCGGGAATGTGAGGCTCCATGGTTACTCTAATGCAGATTGGGCTAGCAGTGTGGTGTATCGCAAAATCACATCTGGATGTTGCTTCTCTCTAGGTTCTGCTTCGATATCCTGGATGAGCAGGAAGCCAAAATCAATTGCTTTGAGCACCGTTGAGGTTGAATACATTGCTGCTAGTATGGCCTAATGTGAAGTTGTTTGGTTGAGGAAGCTCTTTAGTGAGCTATTTGGGCATGTGCTCCATACCACCATGATCTATTGCGACAACCAAAGTGGGATTCGTCTTTCTTAGAATCCTGTGTTTCATGACCGCTCCAAGTATAATGATATCAGGGACCACTTTATCTGGGATATGGTACAAAGGGGAGCAATAAGGCTCTGTCATATTGGCATTGATGATATATTGGCATTGATGATCAGGTCACAGATATTCTCACGAAGCCCCTAGGGAAGGTCAAATTCTTAACCTTCCGTGAACGACTTGGAGTCGTGGAAAGACCTTATGAGCATTCCGTATGAAATGGATGTTGAGCTCTGGGAGCTTCGGGGGGCTTGGGGTACTTCTTGGAGTGATGAGTGACCATAGGGTGAGTGGTTCACCTTCCCCTAATGGTGCACGATGTACAGGGTGAGTGGTTCACCTTTCCGTGTGATACTCCATGTTGATATATGCATAGGATGAGTGGTTCACCTTCTCCAATGGCATATGAGCAGGATGAGTGGTTCACCCAATCCTGCCGGTACATCCTACCCATGTAGTCCGGGACTCATGGAAAGTACCTCTCATCTTGTCAATGAGTAGGGAAATGAGGATAAAGACCATAATATTACATCGAGTATGGTACATCCTACCCATGTAGTTTGGGACTCATGGGAAGTACCTCTCATCTTGTCAATGAGTAGGGAAATGAGGATAGGGACCATAGTACTACCGATGGACGCATCGTGTACTACCGTACTCCCTATGCTAGGATGTTGATATTGATCTGGGACCAATGGAAACTGACTTCGGGTCAATTGAGAGTGGTATGACACACTCTCGATTATTGGAGACTGAATTCAGGTTAGTGGAGAATGGTATGATACATTCTCGATCATTTCTTCTTTCTTCATGGTTTAGCAGAGTAGAGCAGAGACATGGATGGTACAATTGTTAGACAGTTTGGCAAGTGAAGCCCTCCCTAGTTGAGAGGGAGTGTTAAATTTGGCAACTAGGGCCAAACTTCACCTTGGACAACTCATATGAGGCAACTGATATTTTGATTGGATTCCTCTCTCCGAGCGGTGTAGGATTGATCTAAAGATCATCTCATTCTGACATGTACAAATGGATTTATGAATTTATTTCGTTTATAAACAAATTGTCAAGGTCAACCAACAAACTAATGTAGGCTCAGAAGCACAATTGTCATGTCTATTCATCCTCAATGTTGCATTTAAATAAAAAGAGCCTCCTCCTCATTTAGACACTTCACTCATTCACATATCTCTCTCTCCATTGATTGGGTACGGATTTTTGAGGCAACTCTCCATGTGCAAAGAAGGGCAGTTTTGTTCCTACATTGACCAGTGTTGACCGAAGTTGCAGGAAGGGTTTTTGACCAACGTTGATCTGTTTGACTACGGTTTTGTGGGGGTTATCTTTGCTTGGGCAGGCTGCATTTCTAGGTATAGAAAACGAGGCAAACTATATTGTTTGATCAACGTTGACTACAGAAGGGTTTGACTCTAGTGTTGACTTTCATTGACCAAATTTGATTGGATATTTTTAGACTGTTTTTGGGCTGATTTGACTTCTTGTTGGAGGCTGAGTTGACCAAGTTTGACTGAGCTATTTTGGAGGTCAAATTCTTCCCTGTTGACCAACGTTGACTTTTTGGTTAAGGCTTTCTGTAGCTGTTGTTTGTTGGGACATATTTCACAATGATTGGGCAAGTGAATATTGCATATTGTACTCTCTCTCTCTCTGCTGAACTTTTGAAGAATAATAAGAAGAATTGATCAAAGGGTTTCCCCACATTGGGGTTTGTCCCTGGCTGGTGCCATATCTTGTGTCCTCTTGTCTTGTGTTGTCTTGTCTTCTACTGTTATTGTTTATGTTCTATCTACAGTTTACTATCATGTTGATGTGATTGCTAATCTGGATATTGATGTTGAGCTAATAAGAAAATTGAAGTAAAATTGCTCTTAAGCATAGAACATACCATTGTTATTTAAAATTAACAAACTTCAAATGGTGAATTCCAAGACCTATCACCCTTGACCAAGACCCCTCCAAGACCAAGTCAACCTTTCTTCTTGATGAGCTTTCCTTCCAGCAGTTTCGACCCCAACAACTTTTGTAACTTTGACCCAACAGTTTCTTTTGCAACTTTGACCTAATAGTTTCTTCTGCAACTTCAACCCAACAGTTTCTTTTGCAACTTTGATCCAAAAAACTATCTAGCACTTCGACTTTCCCAACAATTATCCAACACTCTGACTTGCCCAACAACTTTCCAACAACTCGACTTGCCCAACAACTTTAGAAACCCTAACACGAGAAAGAGAGGCCCAGAACTTTGAACTTGCTCTTCTTCTTCTTTTTTGTCCTTTTCCAGCTTCTATCTTGAGGAAATCGAACTTGCTTGTTGTGTTTCCAAATGAGGTCGAGTTCCTTAATATTTATAGGCTTTCTAGGGTTACGAATTACTTCCTTGAGGCCGAGTTGATCACTTATGTAGGCCGACTTGATCTTTGCACCATGACGAGGTCTTGGAGGGTCTTTTGACTCTATTTTGACTGAAATAAATTTTCTTTTACAATGTGACATGCCCAAAAGGGTCTTCCATACATGATAATGACTCTTCTTGTTGAAAAATGTGTAACTAAATTCGGTCTTCATAAATATGGCCTAGCTACTTGGTTAAATTTAGCAAGACTTAAGGATTAGATTAAATTCAAATGTGAGACTAGTGCTTTATGGAGTCAAACTCTTGCTTGAGACCAAGTAACCATATGGATAATCGCTGCTTAGATGCTTCACTAACATATTACGCTATGCAAATCCTAAGACCTAGGTGTGATGCAAAAATCTTGGTTACTTTTAATTATATGCCTATTCTAAGTATAGGCTTCCTCTTAACTCTTTTGGAACTAGTCTTTAGAGTAGGTTGTGGGATGGAAACCAACGGGAGGCAAGCAAAGGCTTGATTAACGATATCTCCCCCTGTGTTCGAGCTACCCGATGCCTTCGGCACTGTAGACACCGTGGCTTTGACGACTGCAAGGTCATCGTGTTAACCACTAGAAAGGTGCTGAATCCCTCAAGCTAAATTGAGAAAGGGTGGCCCTAGATGTCTAACAACCAAGCATGCTTGGAGGTAAGTTATTAATGCAACTAGACTTAGGATGCTTATGCAAGGAGTATGATCAAGTCCTGAGTTAAGATTGTTTAAGGTTTAAGTACTTTAGTTATGATTAACTTTTATGACAAGAGTACTTAACAATAAATGGAAACACAATCTTAACAACAAGAATGAGTGCTTAATGATATGAGTGCCAACAATGGGCAAGAGATCTTCTCACAATAATTCCAAAAAGTTATTAATAAGAGATGATAATGATAGAAATTAAGGAAACTTATAACACTTATCCACTTAACAATTAAGAAATGCTTCTTAAGATGATCTACCACTAGATATTTCACAATCAATAATTCTCAAGATGCCAATGCTTTAAGATAGACAATAAAATTATCAAAACTTCAAGAGAAATTATCCAATGATTCCTTAGACAATTAGATGCTCAACACAATGATGCCTGTTACTGCTCAAACTAGCACGGGACCTAAGGGAAATCCCTAAAGGGAAAATGCTAGGCCAAGGGCAACAAATGGAGTCTTAACCCACTATAACCTCAGCTAAGGCTCCCTTCTATTTACGGACTTTCATTGATAGGAGGAGACTCGATATGTATGGAGTCACTAATGAATGATAAGTCAATGGTATGAGTGGCCCAGACCCTTTTCGAGAAGGTTTTGAAGGATGGAGCTTGCTTACTTTCTAAGCAAGGTACTATGTGGTTCTTGAGAAAGGAAGTGGATTTTGGGGGTTAGGTGTATGAGAATAGGCTTTGAAAGGAGTACCCACACCCTAAATCCTTGTTAAAGTTGGTATCCTGAATGGTTCTTGAAGAATGGTCCCTTGAAGGAAAGGGACCACACGGGGCCAAGTGGACCCGATCTAGGGTAAGAGGAAAGTATGAAATAATTAGTGATTTTCTTACCTTAGACAAGGTGGGAAGGATCAAAGAAAGTATTTCACTCAATGACGTTGCTTTGACCCCAAGAAGTACAAGCCTTGGGGATAGCAGGGCAAGTTTTGGTCCTGGAGCTAGGGCTTGGCTTTTCTCCCAACTCCATCGTCAAAATGTCTTCAAATTTGGAGGAGGGCTAGAGGAAAGACCAGTGCAGGAGACCCTAGGAGATCAAACTTTTTCAATGGCTAACTTGTCGGGAAATTGATGCTTTAGGCACCCCAATGTGGCTAGACTTGGGAGGAGGTGAAAGAATAAGTGTTTTGGTGACCACCCTTGGTAGATTAGTGTCCTAATCCTTGGGAGAATGGAATCTATGTTGATTATGTGTAAGATTTCTTGGGTCCCAGTCAAGGAGGCCTCAAAATTACTTCACAAACCCCTCTAGGTCAAGTGAAGGCAATTTTGCAGCTTTTATACTTCAAATGTTCAAGAGGAATGGCTTATCAAGGTTAGGTTTACCCCTAGGAGATTTTGCTCATACTACATGGGCCAATACATGGAGAGAATGTTATAACAGAGATAACCCACAATATTAAGCAACAATTTGCATGCAGCAAGTAGCCTTAAAACAACAAAAATCCCATCTAGCATATGTGACAAAAGTAACAAGAATAACATCAAAAATTCGTACTTACATGTAGTAGAGTATATCCAACCATTAACAAATGACAATAGAGCAATGTTGTTAAAAGCGCGAGCGGGATTAAATCGGGGCGGGGAACGAAGCGGAAAAATCGGGAAAAAAGCGGAAAAAAGCGGGAAAAAATCGTTTGGTACAAAAATATTCATTTTTTTTCAATTTTTTTAATATCTAAACCATCTACAACATAAAATAAATACATTGACACATAAATATGATAAAAAAACTAATATATAAGATGTTTAATATCATTTCTAGCGCTAAAATCACACATAACATTGAATCATGTCCTGAATAGTAAGTCCTGACTCTTGAGTCCCAATTCAGCCTCAAAATATCAACAAAAAATATGATAATGTATCTCATCATGTCATAATGTCATATACAATAAAATGAAATTCTAATCCTATTGATTTCCTCTGCCCCTCTTGCGAGAAAATGCAACAGCTTTCCCTTTCCCTCTCGATGTAGATGCTGGTGCTTGTGCTGGTGGAGAGGGCAGTGGAGTCTGATGTGCTCTACTAGCTGAAGAACTAGAAGTAGGAGGTACAGGAGGTAGACCACGTCCTCTACTGGTGGCAGTGGTAGCTCGGGCAGGCGGTGTCATCTCCTCCTCCTGTTCCTCCTTCTCCTCCTCCTCCACCTGCTCCTGCTCCTCCTCCCCCTCCACAACATCCTGCCCTAACCAATCATCAACAGACTCCATGAGAGGCTTCTCGGCCTCGACCCACCATGCAGCAGTGGTGTCAATGCCATCCAATGAGATGGCATCCACATCAGGTGTCTTCTCCAGTTGCCTCACCCACAATCGAAGATTGTAGTAGACATACACCATGTCATTAAGTCTCTGGGACTCCAACCTGTACAAAGATCATGAAATAATAATTAATAATTAATAAAAAAATATTGTTTAATGAATTCAAAAATTTATTTCAAAATTTGCAATATTTTAAATGTTTAAGTGTTAACCTGTTGTGCTTCTTATTGTGTATTTTTTCAAATACACTCTAGTTGCGCTCACATCCTGAGGAGCTACATGTTTGGCTGAGGATGCGAATGGCCAACTTTTGCAAAAGGGGTACCCTTTTTCCATACATTTTCCACCAGGCATCTACAACAAAATTACAAATAAAATTTAAATAAACATAAGAAAAAAATGGAATTTGAGGAGACAATGAAATTTGAAAGTTGAAACAAAGTTACAAACAAAAAATACTGGCCATTTTAAATCAGCCTATCTTGACAGCATGGTAAAAGCCAAATGTGCCACCTGCATCCTTACAACTCATTTGTTTAGAGATCCTACTGTACGTGTTCTGGAGATCGCACCATTTTCTGAACACAGGATAAGAATCCATCCATGACCTCAGCATCAAAATCAAACCCACATGCATAAGAAAATTCAGGGTTCAGGAAAAGCCCTGTAGCATGAATGGGATGATGGAGTGTGTTGTTCCATCGCTCATCAATCACTCCCCATAGAAGGAGTTGTTTCTGAAACCCATCATCTCCCTTGTCATCATAGTAGGCTCGAATGGCTTCTTTGGCCCTGTCCATGGCTTCATACAAATAGCCCATTGCTGGCTTATCACCATCAACCAACCGAAGAACCTTTACCAAAGGTTCAGTAACGGCACACACCTCCTTCACTCCTGCCTAGAAGTCTTCCTGGTATGAAACTAGTCTACATACGACCTCTCCTTCTGGTTTGCGGCTCATTGTGGAACGTAGCCAGTCCTCTGAAAGAAACATTCTCTTCACATCCCACATAGAATTCAAGAGGAATTGAAGAGATATGAAACTGGTGGCAAACCGTGTAA